>VDFB02279740.1:314345-402124 GCA_007258455.2 Sequoia sempervirens | reverse complement strand
TCGTTGTATAAGAGTTAAAATTTAAAAAGTATAACTTATGATTTTTTTGTTTTCAAATTTCATTATTAACTTTAATGTTTTTATTTGATAATTTATAATATAAAAAATAATATATAATAAACATAATAATAATATTTTAAAGATTAAATTTACATTATATAAAATATAAAAAATAAATTGACATTATATAAATATAATATATAATAAATAATTTTAAATATTTTGAAGATAAATACAAAATAAAATTTAAAATATTATTAAAAAAATTATATAGTAAGTTTTTTGATAATAATTACTATATGTATTAATGCATAGATGCCCTGTGCATCTATTTAGTTCTTAGGTAAATGTTGAAACTAAAATATTTATTTTTATAGTAATTAGGTAGTTCTTAGGTAATAATTACATAAGTTCTTAGGTAAATGTTAAAACTAAAATATTTAGTTTTAAAGTAATTAGGTAGTTCCTACGTAATAATTACTATATGTAATAATTAAAATATTTATTGCAACTAACCTTTATTCATATGGATTGATTGAATGAATATGAGTGTTTTACTATAGGATGTTTATCAAAACTAATCCCCATTTCCAAATACACCATCCAAAACACCCCACTACCTCCACTTTGATAGGACGTTTTAATTTGATAATCACTCTTTTTTATGAGTGCAGTTTTATCAATTTAGATGTGAATGTAGAAGTGCATTTTCTAAATAGTTAGTATATTAGAATCAAAGTAGTAATTTTTTATTATTAAATCCATTCTAAAAATATATAATATATTGAAATCAATGCACACTATTATTTAAAAGTTATATATATATATATTCAAAATTAAAATTACAATATATTGATTGAATAAATTTTAACAATTATAAATAACATATTATATTTTTTATTATGGATAATTCTTCTTAATCAAATATAACAATATCATATTAATTATAAATTCTTTAACTATAAATTTTAGTAAAAAGAATCTATATGTTGTAATAATATAGACTTATGTGTAGAGTGGACCAGTTGTAAGATATGGCACAAGTTGTAAGTTTGGCGTCAATGAATCATGGTAAATATTTTAAGTGGTAATCAATCTTTGTTAAAGAAAAGCTTGATGCTTATATTATGATAAATGAGAATTAAGTTAAAAGATTTTTACTTACTCTATATAGAGAGATTGTTAAGTAAATTTTAAATGATAAAAAATTATATAATACAATTTTCTTTTAGAAAACAAAGGTATTTTTGACATTGAAAATATTATAGTTATATCTAATAATATTTTTTTAATAAATTTTATAGTTATTTAGATAAATTATAAAATAAATTTAAAAATTATGCTATTGTTGTTCTTCATTATATAGGAAAAATTATCAATAAATTATTTATGTTTTATAGGGATCCTTCTAATTGAACATTATGTGCACATTTTAATAATCTTGAAAAAATATTAGCAACATTATTTTTGTTATATAGAAGGAATTTATAATACTAACAAATTATCCATGGTTTATAGGGATCCTTCTAACCAAAGCTTATGAGTACTTTTCTATTTATAAAAATTGATAACATTTATTTTTATTACATATGGAGAGATTTTTAATATTATTAAACTATCTATAATTTATAAGGGTTCACTTAATCAAACATTATAATCATCTTTCAATAACCTTGAATAAACTCTTCTCTCTCCAATAACCTCTTGATCCCCATGCAAGCCCTTTAGAGGGGTTTTTATCATACATATAGCTACAAGTTAGCTTATTTTAACTTTAGTTAGGTTGAAAAAATATTTTTTTTCTTTTCTTTTGTAGATAATAGTCAAATATGTTTTGGTATATTCTACTTATAGGCATATAATTTTTCTGTGGAGTTATATGCATAGAATATTCATAACTACAAATTTAGATTTGTGTATAAGGTTCAAATGAATGAATTTTTAATACAATCTAGATTATTTTTATAATTTGTGAATTCGATCTAATTAAGTTTAAGAATGATCTAATATATATATTTTATTTTATTTCTTACATGATTGAGAATAAGTGATTTTGAGTTAGTTCAAAAGTTATGGTCAAAGTAGTAGATAGCTAACTTTTGAATTCTAAAATCAACTTGTATCTTTATTTCTTTTAATTTCTATGATATGACCTATTGTAACTTGAAATTAGATTAATTCAATTTTATTTCTTGTTATGTTCCTTAAACCTAATTTTTCATACAAAGATGAATTGTATTTCCTTAAATTTAAATGAACCCAACACTCAAAACCTTCTAAAATTTTACCTTAAGGTTTTGAATTTTCTTATATTTATAATTTTTAGATTTGATATTTTTATTACTATGTCATTTATTCCAGATTTTATTAGAGTCTTGGGCTTTCATTATTTTATATATATCCCATCACCACCATCCCATCTTTTGATTGATTGAGTTTCATTATTATATCATTTACCATGGATCCTTACGAATTTTTATTTTGGGATTTCCCTCATGCATACATCATGGATTATGAGCTATTTTCATTCTTTCTTGATTCTCGTCCTTTTATCCTTAATTATTTTGCCTTATTTTATGACATAAATGATCCTACATGTTTCATGCATAAGATTGTAGAGTATTTGAGAAATTTTCCATCCTTATTAGACTTATGCATGCCTTCCCATCTATATTAGAGGATTTTACTTTATTTATCTCCATGACTCGTCATGATTCTTCATCTCATGAGATAAAAGATGGCGATACTTTAGTCCTAATCTCCCATAATACATATAGGTATATTCCTTCATATGGTGATGTTTCCTAGTAAGCATATATTATGTGCATCTCATCTCCCATAATATATCTAGGGATATTCCTTCATGTGGTGATATTTTCTAGTAAGCATATATTTTGTACATCTCAAAAAAAGTTTCCTTTTACCTCTATTGGTTTTCCTACATGTGTCTCTCTTTCTCTTTAATACACATGTTTTACCTTCATACAAGATTGGTATTCTTTCTTGTCATTCATGTTGCTCATGCTATATTGATGATATATTAAGTGACTATCATGGTGACAATTCTTTATTTTTTAATGATAATTCTCATGACTCTTATAAAAATGTTACACATAGTTATAGTTCTTCACATTTTGGTGTCCTTTCCTTGGGAGTCTCATAGACATGTCCATGCATATCATGATGTTATATGCCTTTTTTATAACAACGGTTTCTCCTTCAAATCCTTTTATGCCTTTATATGATATATATTTGTAACAACGGTTTCTCCTTCAAATCTGATTTACTCGCCAATAATCAGAGGAGTACTAGCTGGTTTACAATCCTCCATGCCAAAAAATTTAAGCATTTCTTTTGCATACTTGATTTGTGCTATAAAAATACTTATCAGATTGTGTAATTTGCAAACCAAGAAAAAATTTGAGTTCTCCTAACATGGAAATTTCAAACTCATCTTGCATGTTTGTGGCAAATATTTTGCACATTACATCACTACTACCACCAAATATAATATCATCGACATAAACTACAACAATGATCATTTGGTTACCCTTACTCTCATTATCTATTTATATATTCAAGTTGAGAGGCCTTATACAATGACAGAGTCAACTCTTATATTTTTATATTTTTACACTTTCTTAGTAGATTATAAAGAAATGGGAAAATAAATATAGTTTTAAAAAATATTTTTAATAATAAATCATATTTATTTAGAGTTTACAATTTGTGGCATTGGTCTTTCCATCAATAAACATACATCATTCTTATCAATTGTACTCAAACAATTAAACTACATAAATTAAAAATGTCCATAAAAAATTCTAATCTATCTTTTCATGTAATTTCAATTTTATTTTTGAGATATTTATTAAAGCATTTAATATAACAATAGTTATGAACTATCATTATTTTAAATAATTAAAAATAAAATAAAGAATAGCTCAAAATTGTAACATTTAAAAAAATTAAAACATAAACAAAATTTGAGTGTGTAGTTTAAATTTTTTTTTTTCACGATGAAAACATTTATTTCCTTTCTCTTCCTCATCACTATTATACTAATTGAATTAAAAAATACTCTTACACTAATTTTCTTGTCATCCTCTCTCTAGGCTTATTCTAACCCTAGTCTTGTCCAAACCCTGTCATTGTTTTTTTTTTTCTTATTCCAACCCCAGTCTTGTCCAAACCCCTCATTTTTTTCTTCGTATCATCTATTTATATATTTAAGTTGTGAGGTGTTGTACAATATCACATCAAACAAATTGTTATATTTTCACACATTCTAAACATTATAATACGAAGAAATACAATTTAAAGAATATTCTAAAAATGTGTTTAGGATGAGCGATATGGTTAGGGTTCAATTTAGGATTATGTTTAAGATTAGCAATAGCATTAGGGTTGGAGTTAGCATGTATAAAATGGGTTAGGCTTAGAAATAGGGTGAGGGTAAGGATAAAGATTAGGGTTGGAGTTAAAATTAGGGATAGGGATAGGGATAGGGTTAGGGTTAGGGTTAGGATTAGGATTAGGATTAGTTGAAGTTGTGAATAAGTTTAGGGTTACAATTAGGGATGAGAATAGGGTTAGGGTTAGAGATAAAATTAGGATTAGGGTTATATACCTTATAATTTTTTTTTAAAACTATAAAATCTTAGTTATAAAAGTTTATTTATTTATTTATTTATATTATATAAATATTATTTACTATAACATATCATATTTTATTTTATATATAAGATATATGCTATTTATTTAATATAATTCAATAATAAATAATATATATTTATATAATAGGAGAATTTAAATTGAATGAATATCTAAACTATAATATATAATAAATATAATAATAATAACAACATTTTAAAAATTTAATTTACATTGCATAAAATATTAAAAATAATTTATATTATATCTTAGTTTTAACATTGAGCTAAAAACTAAAACTAAAACTCAAAAAATAAATAAAATAAGTGAAAATAGTTCTTTAAAGAAATATAAAATAACAAAAATAAAATAACTTTTAAATAAATAAAAATATTCTTTAAATAAAATAAAATAATCTAAAAGATTAAAATTTATGTATTATATATAATAAATAAAATAATTAAAATATTTTTACATTTTATATTAATTTTTCTTTATTTCTTAAATACAAAATAAAATCTAAAATATTATTAAAAAACAATTATTAAAAAAAAATATATAAAAAAAATTAACATTAGCTAAATCTTTAATTATTAATCTATCAAGTTAAATATATAAAAATTAATGTTAAAATTAAATATATAAAAATTAATGTTATAAATGAAAGTTAAAGAAAATTAAAAAAAACGTAAAGGACTGACGGACTGATCTGACGGGAGACACCGTACTGCACAACAGATGTCAGGGTACGTTAGAAAGAGGACCGACGAGGACTGGCAGATACGGCAGCGGTGTCAGATGGATGGCAGCGGATGGGCATCCATGCCATGCGGTGCAAATTATCTCCTGCATAGACAGTGCCTTTTCAAGAGCTCGAGATCCTCAGATAGAGGAATTAATTCCTTACGCTGGCAGTTGAAATCAGATATTCTTACAAAATCTAATTACTTGAATGGGGTGCGCAGAAGGCGCAGGGCAGGTCAATTAGGATAAACTTTAGTCTATATTAGGATCTTGGCCGTATTTTTTATTTTGGATAGTCATACTCTAAAACCTTGTCGCAACCTTATTTTCAGGCTGCAGTTCGCCAAATTGAACAAGTAAAAGGGCACTAACCGCGAGGAAGAGTCTGGAGGAGCGGATGGGATCTGATGCTGTATTCTATTTTGCGCCAGAGCTGATACCTAAATACACTTTTACCTGCATCTGTTTTTTTTCATTTTTCCCATTTTCCCATATCGCTGGTTGATTAGAATATTTATACAGAGTTACAGGTGAATTTGAATTAAATTATTATTTCCCATGAAGGCCTGGTTGGCTACAGGAGAATCTTCAAATTGAATGAGACTCCTTTTTAACTTTTCAATTTACCATATTTGAATGGCTTCCAACACATAATCTTTGCCCTTAGTGATTGGCTTACTATGTTGAAAATTTATCAGGCTGACAAAGTAAAACATTGCCCATGTGCTTAACAACGTGAATATCGATTTGCAATCTTCCATTATTGGAAGCGAGCTCGTGGGCGATCCGGGCGATTTATTTATCACCATGGAGGTTCGCCTAGAGAAGGAAGGACTCGTCACATAAAGTGGCCCTCACTTCTAAACTCAATGAATAATTAAATATAGTTATACACCTGACTTTAGCTTTTTTATGCTCCAATTTAATTATTCGAATTATTCCCTCAAAGACTAATATATTTCTAACCTCCGATAATATAAAGGTTAGAAAAATTCTTCATAAACTATTATCATGCGAAGAGTGACATTACAGTCCTCCCTTCCCAGGATTGCTGGTCCTCTAGCAATCTCAAATTGGGGTGTTGTAGAATCTCTTCCCCTTCCTAGGTTGCATCCTCAGCTGGTAAATCCTTCTGTAAATTCACTACCATGACAATTCACAGCGTGAAAAAATTAATTGCATGAATTTTTGGCAATTAATTTTCCATGACGGTGAATTTTCCCTCGATGAATTGCTAGCGGTGAATTTTCCTAGAGCCTTATATTCACATGTACATATGAGTATTTATCAGAGCTAAGCTATTTCTCTATACAGAATAGCACAACATTTGCATAGACATTTTCTTTTGTGATGTTGAAACAACTACATAGCAATTAACCTACTTCCCACGATGTGAAAGATAATGAAGAGAGAGCAGTTTCATAGATAGGGTTGGATCATATGCCTGATGCATTGTGTAAAGTATATTTTTGTTGCAACATAAAATCAGAAAGCAATACTCGATAAGGTGAAGTTTACCTCCATATATATATATATATATATATATATATATATATATATATATATATATATATATATATATATATATATATATATATATATATATGATAGGGATAAAGAGATCACATATGACAATGAATAAATGATTGTCCTTCAGGTAACCTTCAAGTCTACAAATTCATTTTTTTCATGCAACATCACTAGTTCTACTTTAGTAAGGAGAATGCCTAAAGGCATGTATTGCAACTCTATTAAATCCCCTTATTATGTATGACTAAGATGTAGAAGCTAATCTTTCTCTATTTACTTTACACCTTTTTCCATTTACAGATAACAAAGTGGGTACTAGAAAAGATGATCCACCGCAGTGTCATAAGCATCCTATTTACCCTTTCCCAACTATCATGAACATAACCTTGAATATAACTGTCCATACAAAGGAACCAAGAATTATTTGAAGTGCACATACAATTCCCTACTACTTTTACAGTGTTTGTTTCACACAATACAAGAATATCATACATTGAGAAGGTTCGTTTCTTTGACATTTGTTAGACAAAAATGTTTTACTAGCACATGAAATAAACCAAGCCCTTATTCCATTCTTTTATTAAATAGATGAGGATTCATCTTTTAGAACTTACAACATTGCAAATATTATTGGCAAGAAACAATGAATTTGCATGCCAAGGACTTAAGCTTGCTCTTTTCATTCTATCATAGAATAAATGTGAAACCCACCATTTTGAAACTTACAATATTAGCAATATTATTGAAGGAAACTATGATTTACAATCCAAAGAACTTAGGCTTGCTCTCCACCCTACCGTAATGGCATCATGAAGCCTCATGGGCTTTAGCCATACCCCCAAGCAAGAGATCTATTAACCCCAAAAGGATGGATGGATTTTTCTCAAATTTTACTAGAAAGATTCAACCAACATGACATCCAATTTCATACAAATAGGCTCTCCACTCACCATATTCAACAAGATCCACACAACATCTTACCCTCCTACAACAAAATAAACAAGGATGATGAAGGGATTTGGGCTCTTCCATCCTCCTTTCCTCCTCTCCTCTCCTCTCCTCTCCAAACTACACCAAAGTTCTCCAAAAGGAGAAGTTGGTAACACCCCACTCATTCTTCCTCCCCAAAATATATAGGAGTTTCAACTTGCAACCCTTGGATGGGGAGGTGTGAGTATACCTCCCCATGAATGAGGGTCTTTCCCTTATTTAAGAGGGGTACATGCACTTAGACAACCCCCTAATCTTTTCACTCCATCCTTTCTTCAAAATTCATCACTCCTCATTATGAAGACTTTTCAAGAGTCAAACCATGTCCTTGGGGCCCTATTGCATGCCCACTTGACCCCTCCCACCAAGGTATAGATCCTAGGGGGTTTATTTATGCATCCCAACCCAAGAAATTGACCAACATCCCACTTTAAAAACCCACTTACGGTTCCATCTGAGTTTCACGCTTGGATAAAAAGGTTTCTAAACCTTAACCCCAACTTACATTTCACATGACACACAATTAAATACCCTTTCAACCCACCAAAATAAACACAATAACTTTGTTTCCTTCTAAGCTCCAAAATAATGAAATCAAATACATATCCACAAGAGGATGTCTTTCAATTTGTTCTTACTGGTTTTCCCTTCTCATATTGGCACCCTTTCTTTCCTATACATTACCGATGAAATCATAAGCAACAATCGTATATCACATTAATTTGGTAGTGAAAATAAGATTTAATTGTACAACAATTTCATTAAAATTCCAATTTGTATTCATAGTTTACAAGTGCCTAATACCTTCATGGCAATGATAATAAAACATGTCAAAATGAAATACAAGCACATTGTCATGCAATCACACTATGCATTGTTTGAAATATATCTAAGCATCTATTTAGAAGAAATATATAGAAAAATTAAGATTGTATTATTCACATGCGAAGCGGGGTCTTACAAAAAAAAATATGTAAAAAAATTTGGGATTGCCATGTGGACAAAAACAAATTGGTCAAAAGAAAACTTACTATATCAAAATAATTAAACCCCACAAGGGACCATGATGAAAAATCTTACATAGGAATTGAAATTAAGTTGAAAAAAAATGTTGTTAGCCCAATTAAGGACTATCTCACATCATCTTAGGTACAAAATTGGTAGGTGGGAAATACCTAATCATGAGTAAAAACTAATAATCATATCTATTTTTCAAAAAAGGTGTATGCGAGATAGAATGACACTTTATCATGGAGTTCTCAAACCATAATGACATTCATATCAATTATAAAAACACCTTGAGAGGACAATCCAAGAGCCTTGGAAAATAATCTAAAAGACAACCTCCTTCTAACTTTCAACATATCTAGTGTTCCCTTGTCAACATTTTTAACCACATCCTTCTATCATTCTATATTTAGCTTATGAAAGTTACATGATATAATTATTATAATATTATTTAACAACTATTGTGTGAGGATATTGTAATAACACTAGATGAAGGGGTAGTGACCACTATTTGTATACATATCTCCTTATTGCTCCATGCCAATAATAAATTCATAAAAAAAAATTATTATCTCTGTGATCATAAAATAAAATCATCACTTTTACCTTCTTCTTTTTTTACTTTAAATATTAATAAAACATTTACACTTGTGTACGCTAAGATTGCTAAATCAAGGGAAATCGCAATTCCCAATGTAGCTTTTATAACAAGTGATATTGTATTGATTACAATTTTAGCCTTAAATATTGGATTGTAGTGCTATGAAATCCTAGATATATGAATATGTGTATGCTCCTTGAGAGATTATTGATAGAACTATATGTGACTTAAATCCTATTTGGGAGCAAGTATATAGGAAATACTTGGGAAAAGGACATCTCTGTGACCTAAATTCATAGGGAAGGTGTCTAGGGAATAGTTCCAAGGTTTGGTTTGCTTCCTAAACTTGATCAACCCTCCCTCTTTAGTATGCTTCAACTTGAGGCTAAAAATTGTATTAAATGATTATGAACTCCTCATTCCAATTTATATGTCCCCACTCTATAGGTATGAACAAATAACATATAATCATCATCAAGATTATTTACCTTGAGGTTTGATATGTTTATATTTTAAAATCTACTACAATCTTGCATGAAATTTTAAAGTTGTTGTCATCATGTATATCTCTAATATGAATATACATGACAATGTATGGTTTGAAACAACCCAAAATTTATTGAGGCATGACTTAAAACCACAAAGTTGTCTTAGTTATATCCATAACAAACATTGATAGCCACAATAGAAATTTAACCGTTATATAGATCCATCTTCCTTTATTGAATTATTTTTCTTATGAAATTATGAGGGGGTGAATAGAGTGCATGGTCTTCAGATTGCTTACTTATGAGTATGTGTTTATTTATATATGTGCTTGGAAAATATCCAATTTAAAATGGCTTAATGTGTATAGGTTAATATATCACTCATTGGGGAATATTTAACTCGATTCTGATGGCATTCGCGTGCTCTGCAAGCCGAGCTAGGGTGACCGTGCCCTAGCTCATTCTCTGTGTGTTGCTCGCTTCTGCGTTGTGGGGGGGGGGGGTTTTGAAGCTATCGGGGCTGTGGTGGTGGGGTTTTTTCTTTTCTGGAGGCCTTCTTGCTACTGTTTGGGTGGCTTGTGGGTGGAAGGGTTTTGATCCTGCCCTTGGGGTCTTTTCTTTTTTCCGTTTCTTGCTAAAGTGTCCTGGGGGTTTGCATGCCTGCTGGGGATCTTGTTTTTTGCTATCTGAGGTGGTGGTCGACAGCCAAAGTGTGTGTGTCGTGTTTGGAAAGATGCAAAGAGCGATCGAAGTTGATTATCCCAATGGAAATGCTTGCAGATGATATTTAATACTATTCAAGGCACTCTTTTTATTGCAAGTTCATGGGTTTGAGAGTCTCGCTGCATTTTTTGGAATCCTGGGCTCAACGGACTTGGATGCCGGAGGGGGAGATGGAGATTAGGCTCCTTGCGAACAACTTTTTTATGGTCTCTTTTGATTGCATGGAAGATCGGAATAAGGTCTTCGAGGGTGGCCCCTATTTTTATAACCAGGTGGGTTTGTTTATCAAGCCATGGCATGCTGGCTTCAACCCGACTGAGGCAATACCGAGTCGGATTCCAGTTTGGGTTCGGTTGCCGTGGTTTCCAGTTGAGTGTTGGTGGGATGACGTGTTGCATTTGGTGGCTTCAATGCTCGGTAAACCTGTTGGGTCTTCACAACAGACGCAGTATAAAAGGTAATGACTTTTGCTCGTATCTGTGTAGAAATTGATTTAAGCAAGCTACTGCCAGATTCTGTTGAAGTGAGTGCTAGATCATATACTTGGGTGCAACAGCTAGATTATGAAACCCTACCTTTTCGGTGTCGTCTTTGTCATGAATATGGTCACTTGCAGCGTAGGTGCCCTAGGGCTAAGCCTGTGGTGCCCCAACCTTCTCAGCCTTCTCGTAATCCACCTAGGGTTGATAATGGTAAGGAGCCTATTCCGGGTGATGGTAATGGAGATGATGGTTATGTCCCTGTCAAGGCTCGCAATAGGAATCGGGGCCAAAAGCGGGCCTTGAGGGAGAGGCAGGATGATGAAACTTTAATAGGTTTGAGGGGTTGGATGATCTCAGCCAAGAGGAAGTGAATCCGGGGTTGCTGAACTTGGATTAGGGAACTTTGGGTATAGGACAGGATGGGCCACCATTGGAGGCCATGCAGGTTGTGCAAGAGATTGGGGTTGGGCAGATGGATACGGATCAACTATTGATTGTCCAGACTGAACAAGAATCTTCTATTGGAGCTTCAAAGATTGGTGGAGGTGGTTCCCCATTGCCCCTGAAAGGTGGCAAGGATGTGGGGAAGAACTCTTTGGCCTCCTCTCGTTTGGGTATTCAACAAAATGAACTGAAGAAAGGGGTTGGTGACAGGACTTCCAAGCTAGGAAGGAAAAAGCATATGGAGAAGATTAAATTAACTGGGGAAACTTTGGTGGAGTAAGGGTCATTCAAGACTCTGGATTCACATTTTTCATGCCCCAGAAATGATTGTTCTCTCATGGAATGTAAGGGGCTTGAACAGTGGCCCTCGACAAAAAGTTGTTCGTGATTTGGTTAGGAATCATTCTCCAGACGTTCTTTTTCTTCAGGAGACTAAATTATCTGTAGATAATATGTTGGCCATGGCTCCTAAGTTGTGGAAATATGGTGAATGCCAGTGTGTGGGGGCTCTTGGTGCTTCTGGAGGGGTGGCTTGCTTTTGGAACCCTCGAAAGATTTTCCCTCTCTGGTGGATGTCCTCTAGATCCTCTATATCCCTAGTCACCTCTTGGTATGAGACTGGTGAGTGTATTCTCCTCTCTAATGTGTATGCTCCTGTTGAGTTTATGGGTAAACAACTTCTATGGTCCCATCTTCGTTTTGTTCGTAGCTTAGCTCCTTACCATCCGTGGGTTATGGCTGGTGATTTTAATGCTATTGTGGAATTGTCTGAGAAAAGAGGTGGAATTCCTAGGTTGGAGCCTTTTGCTCTGTTATTCAGAGATAGCATTTCTGAATTAAATCTTATTGATGTTCTACCTAGTAATGGTCGCTTCACTTGGAATAATAGGAGAATTGGTGAGAGTTGTGTTGCTGAGAGGCTAGATCGTTTCTTGGTTTCCTGTTATTGGGTTGGAAACTTATGGTCCACTCGATCTGAAATTCTTGATTGGAGAGGTTCTGACCATTGGCCTATTAAGCTTAGTATTATCTCTGCACGGGGGCCTCGGTCTCCCTCATTCAAGTTCCAGCTTATGTGGTTACGGGATCCCCCTCTTCATGATTATGTGGCTGAGTGGTGGCGGATTGGTAGACCAACTTTTGGTACGGCAATGTACACATTCTCCAAGCTTCTTCAGTTTGTCAAATATCAGCTTAAAAGGTGGAATCGGCGATGTTTTGGTAATATCTTTCATGCTAAGGTTGCTGCCCAGGAGGAGTTGAATAATATTACACAGTTGATTCGTGAGAATGGGGCCTCTGAGGATCTTCTAAGGGAGGAGGCTAAGACTCTGAAAGTGGTTGAGGAATTTGAATTGCGGGAAGAAATCTATTGGAAACAAAAGGCCTGGGTTGAATGGTTACAGGAAGGTGATAAAAACACTGCCTTCTTCTTCAATTTTGTGAAGGACAGGAGGCATGGTAATTCCATTCCTATTCTAGTGAATGATAAGGGTGAACGTCTTGCCTCGTTTCAGGAAATCTCTGCTAAGGCATCTCAGTATTTTGCTACTTTATTTAAGGAGGATTCACGGGGGGCTCTGTTGAGGAAGCACAGGTTCTTTCTTTTATTCCTCAGTTGGTCTCCAGGGAGGTGAATGAGTATTTGATGAAAGATATCTCTCTTGATGAGTTGGAGGGGATTGTGTTTCAGATGAAGAAGGGTAAAGCTCCTGGTCCCGATGGTTTCCCGATTGAATTTTTTCAAGAATTATGGGATATCATAAAGTTGGATCTTCTGGCTATTGTCCTTGAGTCTCAGAGGAATAAACAGATGCTTCGTGCTCTGAATTCCACCTTCCTTGCTCTCATACCCAAGTGTGAAGGGGCTGATAGGTTATCTCAATTCCGGCCTATCTCTCTTTGCAATGTGGCTTATAAAATCATTTCTAAGTTATTGGCTGAGAGATTGAAGAAGTGGCTTAAAGTGCTGATTTTAGAGGAATGGAGTGGATTTGTGGCGGGTCGACAGATTCTTGATGGGGTTGTCATTGCTACAGAGACCATCCACTCCATGGACAACTCCCACGAGAAGGCTATGTTCATTAAGATGGATATGGCTAAGGCTTATGACAGGGTTAGATGGTCTTTTTTGCAGAAGATCCTTGTTTCTTTTGATTTTGGTGAGGAGTGGATCCAATGGGTCATGAGCTGTGTCACGTCTGTTTCCTTCTCAGTTTTGATAAATGGAGATCATTCTGAACTTTTTGGTGCCTCAAGGGGTTTGCGCCAAGGGGATCCTCTTTCTCCGTATCTTTTTCTGCTTCTTGTGGAGTGCCTTGGACGTTTGTTGAAAAGAAGGTGGAGCTTGGCATCATTCAAGGTTGGCAATGGGGTGGAGACTTGCCTCCGCAATCTCATTTGCAGTTTGTTGATGATACTGCCCTGATGGGGATGGCTACTGTTAGGGAAGCTACTAACTTGAGGCAAGTGTTGGACATATATCTTGTTGCTTCAGGACAATTGATTAATGAGGAGAAGTCTTCCTTATTCTTCTTCAATACGTCGACCCCCATACAGAGAAGAATTGCTAATATCTTGAGGTTTCAAATAGGGGTTCTCCCTTTGACGTATTTGGGTTTCCCAATTTCTGTTTGCCATCTTCCCAAGGGTTCTTGGCAGAATATTATTGATAAGCTCCGTGCAAAAGTTAATCATTGGACCCACAGATGGTTGTCTTTTGCGAGGCGGGTTCAGCTTCTCAAGTCGGTGGTGTAGGCTCTCCCTACCTATAGATGTATGCTTTAGGTGGCTCCGATGGGTTTTCTGAGGGAGTTGGATTCTCTTGAAAGGCAGTTCCTATGGGCGGGAAGTTTGTCATCCTCCAAGTGGAGCCTGGTCAAGTGGGATGTTGTGTGCAGCCCAAAGCAATTTGGTGGTCTTGGTCTTTGACAGTCTGTGTTATCTGGAGTGGCTGTGGCTGCTAAGCTATTTTGGAAATGGTGTGTGGAACAGGATCAGCCATGGGCCAGGATATTATCTCATAAGTATTTCCCGGGGATTCCACGGTAGGATCTCCCTTGTTACCCTCTTGGGGGGAAAGGTTCAGTGATTTGGAATACTCTTCAAAAGGGTGCAAAGCTTATCAAGGAAGGTTTATTTTGGATTTGTAGACGGGGAACTGAAGCTCTCTTCTGGTTGGATTCTTGGGATGGATTCCCTCCACTTACTTCTCAGTTCCCCAACCTACTTCCTTTGTGCCAAAGATTTCTCGAGGCTGGCTAGGTTAGGGTGAGTGACTTCAAGTCTATTGCTTCTTTTGGTCAGTTGGAGGTAGCTCAATGGAAGGATCCCACAGTGTGGCCAGATTTGGGACTTGCGGAAGAAAGTGCTGAGCTTCACAAGATTCTTCAAAGTAGGAGTTGTAGCTCTCTTCTGGAAGAGGATATTCTTGCTTGGACAAATAATCCTAAGGGGGTTTACTCTGTTGCTTCTGGTTATCAGGTGTTATTGGCTCAGAAGCTAACTGGGGCAGAGGTTCATTAGTGGAAAAGGGTGTGGAATAAACTCTCGTGGCCTAAATGCAACTGCTTTGTTTGGACTTTGGCTTGGAATAGGTGCTTGACCTGGGATAACATTCGTAAACGGGGATTTCAAGGACCTTCAATTTGTGTTTTGTGTGGGGGAGTAGAAGAGGATTATTCGCATTTGTTTTTCCAGTGCCCCTTTGTTGTGCAGCTTTGGCATTGGTGGTGGGAGGTGTGGAAGCTTCCTTGTATTCATGTGTGCTCTTTGGTTGAATTTTGGGATAGTATGGGAAGACCTCCTTCTATGGCTTCCTTTTTGCAGGAAGTTTGGTTCGTGGGCCATACCTTTTTGCTTTGGTAGATTTGGCTGGAGCGGAACCGCCAAATTTTTCGTGATCAAAAGTTGGTGGGTCGGCAAGTTTGGATGCGTATGCTAGGAATGGTGCATGAGTCATTTTAGCTAAATGTGATGTGGTTTTCCCCTTGGAGAGAGGTGATGCTGAGTTGGTGGCCAGACTGGGTCTTCAAGAAATTCATTCATCTTTTGTCAGTTCTAGGAACTGTAGGCATGGGAAAAAGAGGGTTCAATGGGTTGGAAGGTGGTTACCTCCTCCCAATGGATTTTTAAAGATCAATACTGATGGTTCTTCTAGGGGAAATCCTAGGCCTGCTAGAATTGGTGGGGTTGGCAGGGACTCAGTTGGGTCGGTGATTTTTTTGTTCTCTATACATGAGGGGAGGGGGTGAAGACTGTTAACTTCATGGAGGGTCTAGCAATTCTTCATGCTATTGAGAAGGCCCTTGCTTTGGGATGGAGAAAGGTTATATGTGAAGCTGATTCACAAATTTTGATTAATCTCTTGAATGAGTGAAAGATATCTGATATAAATTGGTAGTTGGCTTCGGTGGTTCAGCGGATTCTTTAGGTTAGTTCTCGAATGGAGGAGGCATCCTTTGTTCACATCCCAAGGGAGTGGAATCGTGCTGCCGACTGCTTGGCCAAATGGGCCTTTGAGCATGATAGTGGTTGGAAGGTTGAGGATTGGGATCAGGTTAACCCTGAGCTGCATCTGGATTTAGACTGGTTCTTGGAGAAGGATAGGAGGATACATGGGGATAGTTGATGTTGTTTTATGCTGTGGGGTTTTCGCCTTGTTTTCTGGGGCTGGGTCCCTTGGTTATTATTGTAATGCTCTTTTCTGATTTCTAATAAAGTTTTTACCCCTTTGTTTTAAATATATATATATATATATATATATATATATCACTCATTGGCAATATAACCATATTAACTTGTATGGGGTGAGAATCCTTAGGACAATATATGTTAGATCAATATTCTTATATCTCCTAAATGACATAATATTGAATTGAGATCAATCTAGGATCCAATTTCTACGACTTCATAATAGGGTTGAGACATGGACACTACAAGGGCATAGGTAGAGAATAATGGTTTTCTTAAGCATAGTTCATTATACTCATCTTTATGTAATCACTAAAATTGTAAAACTTATGACTTTCGCATCTATAATTTTGTCATTATTCTAGCCTGATAGAATTCAATGAGCATGCTCTCCCTATAAAAACATTTTGCTAAGATCATAGGGTTAGAAGGCTTTCCCTATTAGCATGTAGGTGGTATATGTGAGGAACTACCCAATTTCATAGTTTATATAATTTTTCATCAATGGCATGTAGGCAATGTATGTCATGATCTACTCATCTTAGGGGTTCAATATAGGCATTGGTGTATTAGAATGAATGGGTGTGCTTCTAGTATCATATCTTGATTGAGGCATGATTTAAGATTCCAATTTTAAAATCAATATACGTGATTAATAGCACAAACACTTGTCTTGGGTGAGGTGAAACCATAAGACATCATGATTATGTTTATCTAGATATAGATGAATCAAATGCTTAGTGGGATATGGAAATCTTATTAATGGTTGCACATGTGTGTTGTTACTCTTATGCTCTTGCCAAAGATGATAAGAAGTAGAATGAGATGATTTTCTTGTCATCATAGCTAGTTAGGAAACAAGATAAGGATGTACCCATGGTGTAGTATGAGAAACACTTATTTTCTCTTTCCCTATTCTCACCTTCCTACGAGGGACCATCTATATATGTGTTGTAAAATTTTATTGATATGTATTCATTTGATATATGTTAAGTTGGATATTATGCAGTCTTATGTTCCTACTTGTTGTTGACATTATACTAACAATTGTTTATGATGTGCTTGGTATCATACTATTTTATGTGGATTGAATTTTAAGCATAAGTTTAATTAATTTTTGAGGTCAACAAACTCATCCCGATTATGTAGATGAAGTCTTTCTATTTTAACATATGAACTACAATGCCTCTAATTACTAGACTTGAGATACATGAAAAAGGCCATTTCAAATTAACCCTCAAGGAATAGGTCTAGGTCTAGGGATTAGTCATTATATGTGATTTTTTCCTCCACAATGCAAGATTTTACTTTCGTGGTATAAAGCTATTGCCCTTGCTACATATGGTCTAAAGTGAGGCTATAAAACTAACACTTCTAACTTGCAAAGAAGTTGCTCAAATGATTAAGATGGTACTAAAGTTGAAATGATATTGTTTTTTTTAAATGGTAGTTACCAAGGGTGGTTATTATATTTTCATTACACTTGAACATAATTTTGAAAGTAATTGTATGGATATTTTAAGAATCATGTTTAAGAATTGTGGAAATATGTATATTATTTTCATTAAGTTCCTAAATGATAATAAGACGAGGGTCAATAATGTGGTGTTTCTCAATAGATTAGAGAATATATAACATGCTTCAATATGATATGTAATAAATTCCTTAAGAGATTTTATAAACTTCAAAGTTGGCTTTCATTATTTGGTAAAGGCATATTAATAATAACATCAAGCTTTTTAGTATCTACTTTTATGCCTCACTTCAATACTAGAAAGCCCAACAATCTCTCATAGTTAAAGACAAAGACACATTTCTCAATATATAATCATATTTTCTATTGTCTTACATACTCAAATATTGTTTTCAAGTAATTGAGATGATGAATTTTATTTTTGGATTTCCCTAGTATTTCATCTTTATAATTTTCTAAGATATTATTCATCAATACATAGTTTATTAGTATCATAGCTCTTTGGAATGTTTCTTTAGTGTTCTTAAGGCTAAAGAACATTTATACACAATAAAATATACCCAAAAGTGAAGTTTAATTCCTTTAGATTGATCTTAGGAGTTGATGAGCATTTTAATGTACCAGAAAAATCCATCCATAAAATATAAAATGAAAGCATTTCATGCCTATCAATTGAATCTACAATTATATCAATATTAGGTAATGGAAAATAATATTTTAGTGGAGATTTATTTAGATATATAAAATCCATGTAAATGCAAATACAAATACAACCATATAATTAACACCATGATGATGTTAGATATCTAAATTGAATAATTATGGACCTAATCAACCCAACTTTTAATAATTTTTTCAAGAGAAATTTTTTCAATCTCTTGCTTCATCATTAAGGTATTTTTGTTTTGCATTTTCAAATATTTTACTTTACATGATTTGTGTTAGGGTATAAGACAATATTGTGCATGTTTCCATTGCTAGGAATGGTTGACATATCCTTATAAGTTCATGTAAATAACTTACTTTATAGTCGTGTAAAATTTGGGTATAATCTACATTTTCATTGTGGGATATGCACTGACCAATTTTTAGAATTATATCTTAATATTTTTTATCTATTTTTATGTCAACTATCTCACCAAGAACTAGTGTAATCCTATCCTTAATGGAACGCCTCAGTTATAAGTAGTCTTGAATTTCTTGTATTTATTTAGGCTCATCACCAGAATAAAATGTTTCTCCAAATTAGGAATATTTATTGAAAACATATGGGAATTCCCTTGAATCACGAAGAGAGGAAGACAAAATAGCGTAAGTTCACCCAAACATTTTACTAAGGATTTTTCATTAGAAGTAGATGAAGGGTGCTCTTTAGGTTGATTGAGTGGCTTTGTTAATTGGTTATGTGGAACAATTATAATTTGAGATTAAGCCAATTTTTACAAATTGAAAGGATCTTCATCGAGATTAATTATATAAACTTTATTCTGGAAGAAAATTTCAAAGACTATGGAAGAGTAGGTGGTACACCTTTGATAGCACATATACATGGATTTCCTATAAGAATCATACATTAACCATCCTAAAACCACATGGAATATATTATCCAAAATAATATTGGCTAATGTGAGGGGAAAATTAATTCTGACAAATCCCTTAATAGTAATCTTATATTTTTTCAAATTTAATGAATCATCCTTGATCTTATTTAACACGTCGTTACTAATATATTAAATGCTAAACCATTATCTACTAAGACACATCTAATTGGAATATTTCTATATACAATCACAAAATATAATTTGGTAAATGCCCATGAACAATAGATGAATTAGGAAGTTTTTAGAATCAAACATAATAATGTAATTACTAGTACTTATTGATTATAATGTGGTTACAATTTTTCTATTGGTTTGACACTTGAATTAACAATTATATTTTAAAACACTTTTTGTGAGATCTCTCTATACATCTTAGCAGTGTTAGTACAATTCTATGAAGAAACCTTAGCTTGAATATTCTTTAATTAATCAGTAATGCAATACTCTTTAAGTGAATTGGTATATAATATAGGTATATGAGGTAAATCTAGGTACAAACATAGTAAAGTTTATTGAATGGATATATGTTTTTGATCTCTTGCTAACTTCTTATATATACGATCAACTACCTTAAAATAATTAGAATTCGTCTTGAATAACATGAGTTTTGACATATTAGAATTAGTTACTTCTTTTAAGATAAATAATTTAAATTAAGGGTTGATGATTGGATCATTATGAATAGGTTTATCTTGAAGCACTAATGATGGAGTTGATGTAGAGTTAATATAGAAGGGCCTTTTTTTTTAATAACAACTTTTTTAAACTAAGGGTTGAATGTTGGAAAATGAATTTGGATTAGCATGTTTGACATTCTCTTTCTTAAATATATTAAAATATGTAGCATTATGAGGGTAAAACACAACTTGAATGATATACTTTGGCCACATTACATGAAGAAATAAGAGAGTTATAATAGACAACCTTTGAAGATGAACCATAAGCAACCATGGAATTGTCCATTATGGGTTATATGGGATGTTGCCTAAAGGATGAAGTATAGAAAACACGAAACTAGCAAACTCTAGGCCATCTAAATAATCCATATAAATATGTATTTTTAAATAATGATAAAAATAAAGATAAGAATTAACAAACATACTATATCATTGTGAAGCTAGAACAATCAAGTGCATATGCAACAAATTAAACCTTGGTATAAAATCATAAATATTCAAATAAAATGGTTTTATCACGTCACATGCATACATTACAAACATTGTTAATCTAATCCTAATTAGGGTTTTGCAATACATTTTCATTAAATAAAGCATACACCTAATAAGGGAATGAAACTAAGATATCAAGAAACAAATTATCATGGTAATGCACTCAAGTAAAAGTACAAACCTGTGTCACACTTTTATAAAGGAATCAACCAATACAAACAAAATTTCTCAACTTTGACTGCATAAAAGTGGTCTTTATGTTTGAATTTCAAAATGATGTAAAATAATGAAATGTAGAACTCTTTATGAAGTTTATTTTTGTAATTTTAAAAATTTTAAAAAAATTGTTTTGATATTTTTTAATTTAAGGGTAGATTTTGAATGCTAAAAACTTTAAGAAAAAGTGATGTTGAGTTGATGTCAAGAAAAAATAGAAAAGAATTTATTTTACCCTATTTTTTTCTCAAATAGATAACTTCAATTATCTAGTGCACGATTTTTTGTATTTTGATGTATATTTTCTTCGTAATAGCGTGTTAAAGTCAAACATACCAAATTTTGATTTTTATACTTTTCAAAAAAAAATTATACTTTTGGAGAGGATTATATATATGTCCTCTGGTGCACCATATATTTTTCAAAATTTTAATATGTTTTACTATTTTTTTCTTAATTTCTAATCAGCCTCATTTTTTATTATAACAACCTACTTGCATTATTTAAAAGAAACATATTAAAACTAATATAAATATCAAAAACAATATTTAGATTCTTGACTTCGAGCTCTACAAAAAGGTATTTTTAGTTTTTTGAAAGAAAACATTCTGACTAGAGAAATATCATGTTCAAGTGGAAAGTTTCAAAAAAAATTAAAAATAGATGAGGTGGTTGCCAACAAGGATGCCACATAGACAGTTTCAAGTGAAAGGGTTTTGACTGAAAGAAACACTTTCGACTAAAACCCTTTCAGTAAAAAACATACATGCAAATTGAATCACATTTTAAACCGATAAAGGGAAAAATTTTGTTTTGTTCTTTTGGGTGGAAGGGTTCACCCAAATCATTATTTGCCATGTATAGGCCATGTAGTTTCTAGCAAAATTGTTTAAGGCAAAATGGTTTTGCTTGGAACTATTTAGTTGACTAAAAGTGTGACATAGGTTTGTGCTTTTACTCACTAATTACCAACTAGCTCTTTAGAGATATATTCATGAGAGCATGAATTGGTGGAAATGAGGTTCTCGTGATGGATGAACACAAAAATATCATACTAAATCTAATTTTCTACATTCATAATGAATGGAGAGGAAGGAAGAGCGATATATTTTTAGATACGAGGTGGAAGCATTAAACCATGCCCCACTTTTTAGCCTAAGTGGGATAATTAATTAAAATTTTAAACAAAATTTTGATTTTCTATCACTTATAGAAAGTAAATTGTTAAAAAAATTGAAGATGATGTGAACTAGTGATTTTTATATTTCATGTATACATTTTAAATATATTTAAAAAATAAAAAATAAATGTCTTTTTTTATAGAGTAACTTGTTTCTTATACTTTATTGTATTTTTATGGGTGATATTTTCTCATGTCTTATATATTTTTTTATAGAAATAAGATCAATTCACAATTTTATAAATATAGACAAGTAACAATTAAATCTAGTGCATGTATATTCCATTTATTATTAATTTTTAATTTAGATATTATAATTTAAAGTAATATTTTTCTATCAAATAATTATATATATATATAAATTAATATTTTTGTTGAATCAAGGACATCAATAAGGTTTATAAAATGATAAAAATGAGTGTCTCATGTTACCAAAGGAAAACATTGAGCAAGTGAACCCTACTCAAGAATTTGTCTTGAGCAAGGAGACTAGAGGAATTACAGTAGAAGCTAAGAAAACAGATAAAAATTCAAAGAAAAAAATTGGTAGGAAGGAAACCAAGGTCTGTAATCCTCTCCTATTTGATATAAAGTTGGGAATAGGTGATATGGACAGTAATACTTTCACAAGTAATTATGTGGAAAATGAAACAAAGAAAAAAGGGCTATGAGATTGGTCAAATATATTGGATCCAGAAGGGGCCATTGTGAACAGTCCAAGGTTAGAGATTTCAAAGGGGAAGGGGATCCCTTAAGAAAAAATTGACACCCAAAATGAAGAAAATAATTGCAATTGTAATATGGATAATGGTCTCAATAGAGGTAAAGAATGGATCATAATAAAAATAAGAAGAAAAAGAAGGCATAAAAGAAAAATAATAGATCACCCATATATAAAAAGAAACTAAAAGAAGATAGATTACCTAAATGTTTTGATAACTTCAGGAAAACTGAAGAGAAAGTTGAAGAAGAACCACAAATAATATAATCAAATGATCTTTAAGTGCATAAGCTAGAATGTAAGGGGAATTGAGTCCCCAAAAAGAAAATATGTTAGGATATTTTTAAATCAAAATCCAGATTTAAAGATGTTGTCTTCTTACAAGAAGTTAAGGCAGTGAGTTTTTCCCTCAAAACCAATCTGAAGTTTATATGGAAGGATGCTACTCAGTACTATTCCAAACATGAAAAAGGAAAAGGTGGGACTACCATTCTTCTATCACACAAATGAACTTTGTAATTGAACAGGGAGTCTCACCTTGTAATAGATTTGTTTGGTTAATCTTAGAAAGAGATAATAGGAAATTTGGCATTTGCTCAATTTATGCTCCAAATGATTCTAGGGAGAGAGTAGATCTATGGAAATGGTTACATAACCTTCAAGACCTACCATAAATAATAAGAGGAGGCTTTAACATGATAAAAAATAATGAAGACAAAGTTGGTGGAATAGATATGGGTTAGAAAGGGGAAGAAAAATATTATTGGTATAAAATGAAAAAAATACTTAACCTCTTTGATCTAATAGAAGGACCAAAAAAGAAAGCCTAAGAATTTGATTTACATGGTGCAACAACTAGAAAGGGAAAAAAGGAATTTACTCTAGACTAGATAGGTTTTATACAAACAAATACTATTTCACCTTTGACATAACTAAAGCTGGTGATAGAGTAAATGTGCTTCCATACACATTATATGATCATCACCCAATAAAGGTGAAAATATTAGTAGCTAAAGAAAGAACAAAAATTCCTAAAAAGAAGGAATTTTTTATGTTAAATACATCTTTGCTTAAAGATGAGGACTATTGTGGTGCAATCTATTCCTTTATAGAACTAAACAAATGGATCTTAAAAGATAACTCTACAATAGAATATGGGAAAAAAATGTCAAAGATTGGAGGAATATCTTTAAAATCATAGGAAATAAAAAGGCTTTGGACAATAGGAAATATGAGAATTCTCTATAGGAAAATATTTTTAAAATGGAGGCAAGATTACAATCTAACCCAAAAAATGAAAGTCTCGATTAAGATTTAATTCTCACCAAAAATGAATTGAGGAAATATCAAGCATTCAAAATTCAAGGCCAAAAGGTTAGGGCCAAACTTAATTGGTTAAGTAGTGGGGATAGAGGCTCAAAATATTTCTTTAGATCTATAAAAGAGTAAAAAATAAAAAGAATATATTCAATTTAGGAAAATAATAGGTTAGTTACTGACCAAGGAGGCATTTCAACACAATTTTTTAAACTTTACAATTCATTGTTCACCTTTGTAGGAGAAAATCCTCATATTAGAGGTGCTAGAAAGATTTGTAAAAGCTTAATACCAAAAAATTAACCAAGGATGATGTAGAAAGCCTAAGAAAGAGGATAACAAAATTAGAAGTAGAGAAAGAAATCCAAATCCTCAAAAATGATAAATCTCCAAGAGCATATAGGTTGCTAACAGAATTCTATAAGAAAAATATAAATTGGGTTAACTTGAGAACCTAATACAAGTCTACTTGGAAGCTATAAATAAGGGTTCTTTGGGTAAGGAAATTAACACTGATATCATAAAATTGATTCCCAAGGAGGGAGACAAAACACTTATAAAAAATTGGAAACCAACCACTCTTCTAAATGTATCTTATAATTTTTTTGCAAAAATATTAGCACTAAGAATTATGGACATTCTCCCCTCCATTATTAGTAATACCCAAATAGGTTTCATTAAAGGCATATTCATCTTGGAAAACCTTCTAAATAGATGGGAAGCTATGGAATGGGCAAAAAGGTCTAATCAAAACACAATATTGTTCTTGATAGAATTTGAAAAGGCCCATGAGAGAATTGAGTGGCCTTTTGTACTAATGATGTTAGAGGCCTTTGGATTTATGATTGAATTTTTCCAGATGGTTCAAACCTTAATGAAGGATGCAATGGCACAAGTGGACATAAATGGTTCACTAACAGAAAAGATCCATTTAAAGAGATCCATAAGACAAGGGTGCCCTCTTTCCCCCTCACTTTTTATCATAGCCTCAGAAGCCATGTACTATTTATTAAGGGAAGATATTGAAAGACCTAAGATTAAATGGGTAACCCTACCTAATAAAGAGGAATTAATAAATTTCCAATTTATAGATGATACCTTTTGTACTAATGATGTTGGAGCCCTTTGGCTTTCCGAATGATTTTTTCCATGGTTCAAACCTTAATGAAGGATGCAGTGGCACAAGTGGACATAAATGATTCACTAACAGAAAATATCCATTTAAAGAGATCCATAAGACAAGGGTGACCTCTTGCCCCCTCACTTTGTGTCATAGCCTCAGAAGCCATGTACTATCTATTAAGGGAAGATATTGAAAGACCTAAGATTAAAGGGGTAACCCTACCTAATAAAGAGGAATTAATAAATTTCCAATTTATAGATGATACTACATTGCTTTTCCATCTCCAAAAAAGAAACTTTGAAAATCTAATGCATAAAATAAATATCTTTTGTGAAGCATTAGGCACAAAAATCTCTAGAGAAAATTCCATCTTACTTTGTTGAGAAAATAATCCCCTAGACTAGCTAGACAATTTTGGCTTCCAATGGGGGGAACCAAATAAACAACTAAGATACTTGGGTATCCCATTTATCATCAATCATTTTTTTTTAAAATATGTGGATGTGGTTCAAAGAAAAGTTTGATTAAAATTAAACAAATGGAATAAAAACTACCTCTCCATGGTTTGAAGGATTCATATATGCCAAGAAGTTCTATATTCTTACAACCTATACTACTCCTTGGTGTGGCTAATCAATAGCTACCAAATTAATGAGACCCAAAAAAGAATAAGGCAATTTTTATGGTCAGATGGGAAGGATGGAAAGAAAAAGTCACAGTAAAGTGGGACTGATGTTATATGAGTGAAAAATGATGGATGAATTGGCCTAAAATATCTTAGAAAATATGGCTTATCACTTGTTGTTAAGTGATATTTAAAGCATTAATTGGTAGCAAACCTTGGAATGTCCTTGTAAGAAATAAAATCCAAATGGCTTCCCCAAAACATGCTAAAACCTAGGATCACTTGCCCCTTTATTATGTCTAGTTTTAAAACTTCCCAGTGATCCCGACTAGATACAATATATTTAGAAGCCTTTGGAAGGCTTGGGAACAGATAATGAATTTGGTAAAAAATGTGGCTCAATAGTATAGATCCTTTCTAAACGTTTCATTAACTTGGTGTTTGCAAGTAGACACAATTCAAAGGATGGGTTCCTAGCTGAACAATTCACCAAACCTTCACAAAAGGCTACATTTAATTATCAACTAGGGATCATAAGCTTTTAATAGTGTTGGAAGTATAATATGTGCATTCAAGGATCCTAACTATGCCCTATATCATTGGAACATAGGTGGTAACACATGTAGTGAACACTGCAAAAACTAGAAAAAGGAAATAAAGCATGAAATTGCAAAACAAGGGAAATAGCATAAATTTGTCGTTTATGCTATGAGTACTTACTGCTCAATGTCATAACTACTAACTATTGAATATGAACTTGCAACTAGCTAATACTACTAACTTCTAACTTTTGAATTCTTCGGAGAATAGCTCAATGTAATATTATAGGATGTAATTCATGTTATAGAATATTATTCATGAAATTTACATGCATATAATTGAGAATTTATCTTAAATGGATTCAATAATGTAGCATCTAATCTAGTAACATAAAATAAGGTGGGTTGGAAATACCTCAAGTGGCCCTTGCTCAAGTTGTTGCACCCATAGAAGATATCAAATATGTACTACTTGATCAACAAATCATGACAGCAAACTAACTTCCTTTATTGCATGAAAACTAGACTTCTTACATTCTAACAAGAATCTCTAAGGATTTCTCGTTTAGTAGTACATATCTATTGCAACTTGATAACAAAAAGCTAATGAAAATTAATTATTAAATAGGTAAAAATAATCACACTGCTATATTTTATCTTCAACCATAGATCCCAATATATAGGCTCGAGAGGAGTTTTATTCATTCTAGGACTAAAAATAGAACATTAATGCATACATCCACTCTCCCTCAAGGATAGGGAGATGACTAGTCTTTGAAATAAAAAACCATAAATATGAAATAGAAGAAGAAAAACCAAACTAGGACTCTGTCCCTAATGGTTAAGTGCCATGACAGGGACGTGTTTCCTAGAAACTGTCACATCATGGGTCACTCGTATTTGGAACAAACTTCTTCTTCTAGTTTCCTTATTGGTGAATACAAGTGTATTTGTTGTGACTCGCGGTTAACCATTCAATAGCCACCTTCACTCTCATTTGGAACTATCACTCTTCAATCATTTTGGCTTCTTCCCTGCAACCATCCACAGGTCTTTGCTACGTGCTAGAAATCTGGTTGTTGTGGGCTACAGTCTTCTTGGTTGCAAGGTTTTAGTTTTTATATCAAGGCATTAACATTATTAACAATTATAATTAAATCATAAAAACATACTAAATCTTATGAACATTCATACATCCACACAAGCATATATCGATATATCATATTTAGGTTTGTCAAAGTGCATAAAAGGCATATGAAAGATGTATGAAGTTTCGGAAGTGTTTGTGAAACTTAGCAAATGAAATGATAAAACATACACTGATGAAGAAAAAACTAGCCATTATCTAGACCCATCGTTCCCCCCAACTAAATTATTTTCTTGCCCTCAAGCAAATTTGAAGACTTGAGTTTATATTGCAGGGATATCTCCGTGAAATCAGCTACAATGTCAACTCCCTTATTTTGCTTAAGATAATTGTCTTTTTGATCTAAGAGCTTTACTAATCTTGTGTTTTCTACTACTTCTTCCTCCCGATGTTTCTTCCCTGTCCAGTGTGGTACTAGAAATAGGAGAATAGGTGGATGGAAGACTAGTGGAAACTGTTTAACTCCATTTTTCATTGCAATGTTTATGTACTTGTGATATCTACGGGTGATGGCTACATAATTATAAAAGGGAGTGTGGCTCCTTTCCCTTCAGCTCTGGAAAAATTTATTCCCATCTTTTATAGACAAATTTTAAGGCTTCATTCATAGTTCCTATGGCTAATCCCTTCATCCTTGCATAATCCCATTCTCTGATATTCATTATTTTCTTTCCAACACCTCTGTGATTCAAAAGATCTAACCACTGGTCTACGACTACATTGGGATTCACTAATTCTTTTTTAAGCTACAAGGTAATAGATTTTTCTTTTTCATGGTATTCTTGTAAAAAATTCCCCGTTGATGTTCATTTCTAATATAAGAGGCCAAATCTTTGATTTGTAGATCTCCTACAAAAATTAAGGGATTCTAGGAAAATATCATTTGAAATAATATAATTGTGCAAATAGAATTCACATAGTTGATCCTGTATTTTTGGTGTGGAATCATGAAAAGTTTCTAAAAATAAGAATTTCTTGTTCGTTACTACAGGAATATCACTAATCAATTGGCTAAATTGAAAACACAAAAAAAAACCTTGTAGAAATAAAGCATAAATTCTAGTAGGTGGCCTGCACTTCAGTAATTGTGCAATTTTATCTACTATCTCTTCAATTTTCACCTTTAACCTTTTCACTTCTATTTCTTGTTTCTCCAATACCTTGGTGTGGTTGGAAATCATTTCATCTTTCTCCTTTGCATATTATTTTTCTTTTTAGGAGAATTCATGTGTTCTTTTCCAAAGCTTCACACCCAGTGACACTACAGTTGGTCTAGTGGGGATTTTGATCTGAGGAATTGGGCCTTGTGATATTGGTTTTTTCATTTCCGCTTCTACCATAGAAATTTGTGCCACTACCTTCAATTTTGACCCATGCTCAAACTTGTAGAGCCTCTCCTCCAATTCTTTAATCGTAGCATCCCTCTCACTTTCCTTTTATTGATATGTTTTTAACAATTCTTCCAATCGCTTTATTCTTTGTATTACTTCCTACAATTCCTTATTATCATTTATTTCTTTAATAAAAAATTCTTCACCCTTTTCTGAAAAATGCTCATCTCCCATTGCACTTGTGTATTCACAACCCTCTAAAACAAGGCTTTTTGGGGATCTCCCCATTCTTAGCTACAAAAATATATTTTGAATCTGATTCAGAAGTGGTAGTAAAATACAATGATTATATAGCTAGTATATTCACATTTCCAGTGGAATTCCCCTATGATCATAAGTCTGTCTCAATCATAACAATATATTATTTCTACTTTTGACATGTTCCTTTCATTGGCCCTTTCTTTCAAAGATGGCGTGACTGCCTCCTAGATTGTGTGGGCCTCTTCTGCCCCTTTACCAGTGTAGAAGAAGAAGCTCCAACATTTCTCTTCTTGCCTTCCCATGGCCTTCTAGAAATAGGGGTTTCTTGTTTGCCCTCAACTGTGGGTTGCTTTGCAGAGGTTGTAGGTTGTGTTTCTGGTAAATCCTACTCCTCTAGTTCTCCCATGCTAAGAGTGGGTGTTTGTTGCACAGATGGTTGTCGTTGCACCAAAATATTGACCTATTAATGCCCAATACAACCATTGGATTTATACATATCCAAGATCCACATGAGGAGGTTATACCATGTCACGAAGCCTAAGTGTTGTGTTCATCCACACTGAGGAGATCAAGGGTGACACCTTGCAATAATCCCCCTCAATGCAAGTGAGTGGTTAGAACCTATGACCTCGACTTTGATACCAATTGTTGCACAGGTAGTTGTTCTTGCACCAAAAGATTGACCTGTTAATGCCCGATACAACCACTGGATTTATACAGATCCATGATCCATAGGAGGTAGTTAAACCATGTCATGAATCTCGAGCGTTGCGCTGGCCCATGCTAAGGAGACCAAGGGTGACATCTTGCAACTGTGTTGCAATAGGGGAGCTAGAGGGAATTTCGTGTAGAGCAACAACAAGCTCTTCTATTATTTGTTCTTGGCCCCTATTATCCCCATTAGGTAATTTAAAGATACTATTGATATTGGTATAATTAAGAAAATTTTCTAAAGAAATATTTGGGAACTGAGCCCTAAGACTCCTCTTTACCAACAATGTAACTAAGAAAAAATGAGACAATGTTGAGTTGTTTCTTTTCCTTTTCTGTTTAGAAGACATTCTCTTTAACATATTGTACAAAAATTTAGGAATATTTACATGCCTATCATGGTGTAGATGACTTAATAGTTTGAAATCAATTATGTATAGCAATGATTATGTCCCATCACATGTCAAGTATTTCACTATGTAAGAAGCTACTAAAGCCCAAATCCAAGGAAAATACAAACATTTAGTACCTTGTGAGGAAGAATCTAGGTTTTCTCTTGGCAAGGAGAATCCATTCCTTGCTGCAATGATGTCTACTCTTATTGGAAACTCCTCTCCTATTCTTGGTAATCTAGATGCTTTAGCTATAGCTGCCTCTGAGGCATCTACCCTTAAACCCCTATAAAAATACCTCATCATTCTATAATGTGGTAGCTAATTGTTGGGTCATTACCTCATTGAATTTTGTGAGCATTAAAAAATATTCTAACCAGCCAGCTTACTGGAAAATGGGAAAACATAGCATGTATTCTAGAAGTTTATTATGTGTTGTTGGTTCCCTTTGCATGATATCACCCCCATTACAATGCTTTTGTAGTTTTGCGGTCACTTCACAATTTTGCTTTGTTCTCATTTTGTCACCCTAATTACACTGCTTGTGCTCTATTGTATGCTATAACACCCAAATACACCTCTTAATTCCTCTACTAATCTCTCTATTTGTTGGTGATGGTGGAAAATAGAACAACAAAAAAATTTATAAATGAAAAAAAAACTGAGTAATCTTGAATACCCTCCCCCAACTAAGCTTACTAAGTGTCCTCACTTGGCTCATATGAATAGGGCAAAGATATAAATGGAAAGTAGTGGAAATTTAAAATATGCAATTTGGAATACTTGAATGAACAATAAATATACATAAAATTAGTAAGGTTAAATGATAATTATGATTGTTAAGGTTGAGTGTACCTCTAGGTATTATATGAATTGATTTGCAACTTGTGTGTAGAAGCTAAATTCTACCATGCAATTAGATATTGAAAATACATGCCACGATTGACATGAGATACATGTAGCTATGGTATGATATGTAATGCATTGTATGTATGACACATGGGAATTATGGTGGAGTGATGGATGAAAAAGGTTGTGTAGAGTATGTTTTAGGTGAAACTTGATAGTTATTGTGGGGTACAGTAGAGATGAAAAGGTGATGTGATAAAATTGGCTACATGTAGTAAAGTAGACATGTATATTGCTACATGTGTGAATAATATGATGTAAATGCAATATGAATGGGTGTATGTTATGATGAATATGTGAATGCTACAAATGCATGTAACAACATGTCCCCTTTTGATATTTCGCCTAGTTTGTGTTGTTGCAGGTCCCTTCTACTTCTGCTTATTGGTTGAAGAAATGAAGATTTCTAATTATCACCTATGTAGTGTGTGTACATGAAATATGTGATAAAATTATACTTGTGAAACATCAGTGGGTGAGTTGTGTAGCTTGTCTACTGATACATTTGTAGAATTGGTTGTTTCTATTGTTGGATATTCTATGTCAAGTTCAAACTATTGTTGTAATGTAAGAAGGAAGACATCCTTATGCAATGGTTTCTTATAAAGCTTCAACCTATGACCATTGACTAGTAATGAGAACCTTACTTCATCAATTTTCTATAACTAAGCTGATCCATTTGGAAAGACTGTCATTATCTCATATGACCCAAGTCATCTAGTTTGTAATTTCCCTTTGTAATATTTGTATCTAGAATCGTAAAGTAGAGCCCGATCACCTACACTAAATTCCTTTGTCTTAATAAGCCGGTCATGCCAATGTAACCTTTGATTTTTGATAACTTCAGTGTGGTGTATGAATTCCATTCTTATTTCAACCAATACATTTAGGTTGTGCAACCTCTCCTGTTGTGAAGTTGACAAATCCATGCCCAATTTGACTGTTGTCCTTACTCAAATTCTATAGGAAGTATTGCCTTTTTATCATACACCTATTCATATGGTGTAAATCCTGTTGTGGCCTTCAATATTTTTTTTCCGTAAGCCCAAATTGCCTTAGGTAACCTGGCTTCCCAATCCTTCCTATGAAGTTGTACTGTCTTTATAAAGATGTTTTCAATTTCCCTATTGGTGACATTTACTTGCCCATTCACTTGAGGGTGATAAGGTGTGGATTCTTTTTTTCTGATCTCATATTCTTGAACTAATTTTGTGATCAAATCTAATGTAAACTAGGGTCCTTTGTTTGTGACAATTTCTCTTGGAACACCATATCTTATGAATATATCTTCATAGTGAAACTTTTCCACATTCCCATCTCTCATAAATTGTAAAGCCTTAACCTCCACCCATTTTTGAAGGTAATTTGTACAAACTAATATCTATTCTTTATTATTTGATTTTGGTGAGATGGGGCCAATAAATTCTAGTCCCCATATTTCAAATGGTGTTATTGTTAGTTGTGGTTGCAATGGAATTTCATTTGTTTTTGTTGGTCTTCCCATTCTTTGACATCTATCACAACTCTTGGTATATTTGACTACATCTTTATGAAGATTTGGCCAATAATAGCCATCATTCAGAATTTTAATAGTTTTCCTCTTTGTTGTAAAGTGTCCCCCACAGGGTTCATCATGACATGCTTCGAGGATATCATATACTTAATCTTCTTGGATGCATCTTCTCATTATGTTGTTTGGGCCTATGTAGAATAAGTATCCAGCTATCCATGAGTAGGGAAAAAATTTCTAAACTAATTTCCTCTTATCCCTTTTTTAGAAATTGGGTAGTGTCTTTCCTGCTACAAGATAGCTGGCAATATTTACATACCAAGGTGTATGTAGAGACAGAGCAAATAAATGCTCATCTGGGAATGATTCATCAACAACATCTGCTTCTGATTTGGTTGGTAGTCTAGATATAAAATCTACCACTACATTGGCTTTACCTAGCTTATCTATAATGGTAATGTTAAATTCTTGAAGTAACAGTAACCACTTAACAAGCCTACCACCAACCACTAGTTTGTTCATGAGATACCTTATTTTTGTATGGTTAGTGTGTATGAACATTGAATACCCTATAATGTAGTGCCTAAATTTGTTTATTGCATAAACCACTACTAACATCTTCTTTTCAGTCACTGTATAATTGAATTCTACCCCTTGAAGATTTTTGCTGATATAATATATGGCATACTCTTTGTTTCCTTCCTTCTGTCCTAACACTACTCCTATTGAAAAATTAGAAGCATCTAGAGATTCCAATTTGTTCCTCTCATGAAAATTTTCTTAGTTAGTATTGCCTTGAGAGCTTCAAAAGCATTTTGAAAAGTAGGTGTCCATTCAAACTCTACATCTTTAGACAATAAGACAAATAACAGAGTTGCAATTTTGTTAAAATATTGTATAAATCTTCTGTAATATCTATCATGGCTAAGTAAACTTCTAACATTATTTTGTTTTTGAGGCACAAGGAGTGTTGATATTACCTCAATTTTGTTGGGGTCTACTTGAATTCCTTCATTGGACATAAAATGTCCCAAAACAATTCCCTTAGTCATCATCATGAAGCATTTCTCATGATTTAAGGATAGGTTATGTTCTTGACATTTCTTGAGTACCTTCGAGCCAAATTGACAAGTGCTTCATCATAGGTATTCCCATAAGTTGTGAAATAATCCATGTAAACCTCCATGAAATCATGTGCAAAGTCTGAGAATATGCTCAAAATTACCCTCAAAAAGGTGGTTGGTTTATTGCATAGCTCAAATGATAAGACAAAATGAGCATATGTACCATAAGGGCATGTGAAAGTTGTTTTGTCTTGGTCTTATGGGGCTATCTTAATTTGATTATAGCCACTAAATCCATCCAAAAAGGAAAAGTACTTCTTTCCTACTAATGAATCAAGTACTTGGTCAATGAATGGGAGTGGAAAGTGGTCTTTCCTAGTTACAACATTCAACTCATGGTAGTCTACACACACTCTCCATTTACCTCCTTTCTTAGGTATAATCACTAGTGGAGAAAATCAGTGACTATCAAAGATGGGATAGATAACTCTTGCATCTAACATTTTTTTGTAATTTTGATTTGACTATGTCTCAAACTATAAGGTTCATTCTCCTTTGGGGTTGTCTAACCAGTTTGAAACCATAATTGATGTAAGTCCTATGCATGCACAAGTATGGGTCTATTCCCTTCATATCATGATAATCCCATGCTAAGGTTGTCGCATATGCCTTTAACATTGTCAATAGTGAGGTATGTTATGTAGCAATCAATTGATTGTTTACATTCAATATTTTGCTTAGCATAATCTCTAAAGTCAAGGATGATGTTTGAAGAGATGAAATTTCAAGTACTGCTAAGTTTGGAATACAATGATGTGGTAACAAAGTATACAAAAATTGGGAAGCTAACTCAGATGAATTGACAGGGATTATATTCTAGATAGGATCTTGTAGACATGTTAGACAGTCATGTTGTCGTGGGTCCCTACATAGTTGTTCTACACGATGTTTGCAATTAGTTCATCTTTATCTTGGTTTTCTAACAATCATCAAAGTATGTATGGAGTATTAATCTTCCTCATCTAGGGTAGGCTAGATAGTTTTTTCTAGGTCTGTATGTGATTTGGATAGTGGATAAAGGACTAATTTATTAGTTACATTTCCATTAGAAATGATCGTGTTTCCAGACCTACAACCTAGGAAGGCATCTATTATTGCCAACCAAGCTCTCCCTAAAATGAGGGGATATCCTACAAGATTAGATTTAGGCTGCAATACCATAAAGTCTACACGGTACTCCCATGAATCTAATGTTATTACCAAGTCTTCAATGGTTCCCTCAGGTTTAATTGTGGACCTATTTGCTAGCTATAGCACAATAGGTGCAGGATTGAGCTCTATTAGTTGTAAAAAATTCATGGTTTCTTTGGTCATTACATTAATGGCTTCTCTTAGGTCAATTAAGGTATTCTTAATGAGGGTGCCATTTATTTTGACATCCACTACAAGGCTCCCAATATTTGCATAATTGGGGACAATTATGTTTCCCAACATAATGTTTGCAAGTTGTCTTAAGACATGTACAGTCTGAGGGTCCTTTCACTTCCTTCCTGGATTTTTGAGGTATAGCTCTCTCACTATTTTAGTATAAATAGGAACTTCCTTAATTGTTCGGATGAGGGGTATTTTGATGCAAACATCCTTGAGTTGTCCCAACAGATCAATTCCAGCTTGTGATTGATGTTTTTGGACTATTAATCTCTCAAGGAATGGATGCTCTAGACTCATGGTTGTTGGATTGGCCAGATTTGAGTTAGGTTCCTTAGATTTTTTGTCCATGGGATTAGTTGGGAGTTCCTCATCAACCAATTTTTGGATATGAGGAGATGAAGGTACAACTAACATTTTCCCTGGCCTAATTTGTACATCACTCACCTCAACCCCATAAGTAGGGTATCAGATGGTTTCATTCACATAAGCCTATTAATCAAGCTTATTATTGGGGTTAGGTACATGTTGTGCTAGAAATTGAGGTACCCTTGGTGGTGTTGGTGTTGGGTTTGTTGGGTTTGGCATTATGGCTTACTATTATGGCTGCAAGGGTTGTTGTGGTTGTTGGTAATTAAGATTTGGATTTTTCCACTAACCTCTTTGCCATTAAGGTTTCCATTGGTTTTTTTAGGGTGGCAACTGATATTTTTAATTAAATCCTTAGTAATTATGTGGTGGCCATATGTTTTATTATTGTTGATTCCACTTGGATTGAGGATTTTTCCATTGTAAGTTTTGTGCATTGGCCCAAGGCTCAGGGTTCCAACTAGGGAAATTTGCATTATTAACTAGAAATGACATGTTATAATTCAAGGGGTATTGGGGAATACCTTGTCTTAGATACCATGGTTTCATTTGAGAGATGTAAAAAACCTGACCATAATCATCTTCTAGTGCATTAAATTCTAGTTTCCCTTGCCTATCTTTAGAAATACTTGCCAACTTCTTGCACTTGCAATTAGTCTTTCTTTGTCTACAATGTGGGTAGTATTCTATAAGGGCTACTTCTGTCTCTTCTTGCTTATTTTTCACATGGAGAGTGTCTAATTATGTAGCTTGATGGTTGATGATATCCTCCTTCATATTTGACAAAATATTTCTCACCTCTATCCTCAAGACTCCATTGGATGATTTGTTGAGTGGAGATGTGTAATATCCCTCCTCTTACTGTTTGGATTTATTATTTTTCTATGCGTTCGTTTGCTACTTGTGACTATGATGATACTATTATTGTTTGATTTGGTTAGTTAGACGTTTGAGGATGCTGTTATTTCATATGACATTCATGGTCGGGTTCACTTCCTCGTCACCTCTGAGCACGGGGGGTGAGTTACTTGTAATTCACATGGTTGGGTGGAACGTGCTCCGCACCCGTTGGGTTCCCCATCATCTTGTCTTCTTAGCTTTCCGCGGTGGAGTTGTACCAGTGATCATTTGTATTTCATATTTCATTGTTCTTGTATCAATTCCCATGTTGGGAAATCCAATGTAATTCAATTATCAGAGATTGTAATGTAACATTAAAATGATGATGTAATAGTTAGGATCATTTGTAACTCTATTAAGAGATTTATCATGGTGGTATGATGTGATGTTTATTATTCGCGTATCATGGTTATTGGATGTATCATTATTCTTGGTTATTATATAATAAATGATATTGTTGTAATCTTTATCTTTATTTCTGTTTAGTTGTTGCGATGTAACCTCGCGTGCCCCAGAGAACTAAGTATGTCAATGATATGTAATGTGCTATGTAATTATGGTTTTATGTTATTGCATGTTTAATTCAATTGTTAAAAAAAAATTATTCGCATTGTGTGTGTTCTCTGGGGTTTGCACGACGGGCATTACAACTTGGTATCAGAGCATAGGTTCATACACTGGGCACTATGTGTGCTCACTATGTAACCTTGCGTTTAGTCCCTAGAGTCTAGAGTTTCATTTTTTTTGTTGTGTTTGTTGTAAACCTAAGTTTCTTCTGTTAGCCGGTCTCAGGGCAATGGTGTAGGAAACTGATGGGAAAGGATAGGACCCTCAGTGTAGTGCGCAATGCACCGATATCCTTCCTATCAAGGATGCACTATGAACCCTTGTGTCATTGTGTGATGTGGTTTCTAGTGATGTGAGTTATGTGTGTGGTTTGTGGCGTGTTCTCTGCGTGGTTGTTGTGTGCTAACTCTTATCTATTTAATGGCTTCCAAGAAACTTTGTATGGAGTAGGGTTCTTATGTAATACCCCCATGTTACTAATACTTGTATTATTATTTGTTACTCTTAGGTGTGAGCTTGATGCTAGTTTCTAATGGTGATTAGTTCACTGTCTTAGTGTGTCAGGATGCCTCACGTATTAGGGAATCTTATTTTCTTTTGTTTATCGGCTTCCAGGAGTAAGCCGATTTTATGAGGGGGAGGATGTAATATCCCTCCTCTTACTGTTTGGATTTATTATTTTTCTATGCGTTCGTTTGCTACTTGTGACTATGATGATACTATTATTGTTTGATTTGGTTAGTTAGACATTAGAGGATGCTGTTATTTCATATGACATTCATGGTCAGGTTCACTTCCTCGTCACCTCTGAGCACGGGGGGTGAGTTACTTGTAATTCACATGGTTGGGTGGAACATGCTCCGCACCCATTGGGTTCCTCATCAGCATCTTGTCTTCTCAGCTTTCCACGGTGGAGTTGTACCAGTGATCATTTGTATTTCATATTTCATTGTTCTTGTATCAATCCCCATGTTGGGAAATCCAATGTAATTCAATTATAGGAGATTGTAATGTAACATTAAAACGATGATGTAATAGTTAGGATCATTTGTAACTCTATTAAGAGATTTATCATGGTGGTATGATGTGATGTTTATTATTCTCGTATCATGGTTATTGGATGTATCATTATTCTTGGTTATTATATAATAAATGATATTGTTGTAATCTTTATCTTTATTTCCGTTTAGTTGTTGCGATGTAACCTCGCGTGCCCCAGAGAACTAAGTATGTCAATGATATGTAATGTGCTATGTGATTATGGTTTTATGTTATTGCATGTTTAATTCAATTGTTAAAAAAAAATTATTTGCTATGTATGTGTTCTCTGGGGTTTGCACGACGGGCGTTACAAGATGTCTTGTCTACCCTAGTCTTTTGGTGAAATTCCTTGAATATTTCCTACAAACTTTGAAAATCCTATAAAATTATAACTATGAGATATCTCTTACCCCAATGAGGTTAAGGGAATCCATGCAATCCTCATCAACTCCCCTTAAGAATACTAGTTTTAGGGGTTCATTTGAGTCTATTTTGGTGGGATTTCTTAAGGTAGAACTGGAACCTTTCTGCATAGTCTTCTAATGGTTCATCTTCTTTTTGTTTCACTTTGAAGATATCATCCCCCTTCCTATCAGTGCTTCTACAATAATCCTGGTAATTTTGTAGGAAATTTTTCTTCATGGTACTCCAATTGAGAATAATATCTCTTCACAAACCCCATGAACCATCTTAGAGTAGCATCCTTTAGTGTTGTTGGAAAATATTTGAGCCTAGGTGCATCTATGTTATAGTCATAACTTTTGCATATCACATCAAACTCAAAAAGGAAGGTGTTTGGGTCCTTCGTGACCAACCAACAGAAGATAGGTAGTGTTGAAGGAGGTATGTTCTTCAAAGTGGTTGTTCTCTCCTAGCTGGAAATGGCAAACTCAAATGTTGCATGCCCTATGTTGGATAATCAAGGTGAAAACTTGCAGCAATATGAACTTATTAAAGTGGTTGCAAATCTAAAATTATATATTCAAGATTTACCATATAAATATTATGTGATTGATAATTGTAACAATGAAAGAAAATCAACAATACCACAAGTCATCAAAAACAAGTGACACAAGATAAACATGGAGAAACCCTTGTGGAAAAAAAACTCCACACCCAAAAATATCCAGTGTTTGTATTAATCTTCAAGGAAGTACATCAATATAACCATCCTCTATATAATCCAGTAGCACTTTTTTGCTTTGATAACCTACAAACAAACTCTTAAAACCACCATATCAAGGCTCCAATATATATAAGTTTGTGGGAGAGAATACCACAAATGGTATCCCAAAAAAAGAAAAACCACCTAGAAAATCCCACACCCCCTTAGTGGACAACCCATAAACATGGCATAAAATATTAAATAATCACATGGCCTTCACATGGGCACCTAACACACAGCTAATCAAAATTGGTAAAACTCGAGTGCTCCATAATCTCTGATAGCTTTGACGGCTTCATACAAGAGCATGCACCAACATGCAAGCCTAGGAACCCAACCATGCAAGATCATACAAAATATGCAAGTAAGATGCAAGGAAATGAACACGAAAGTGGTCCCCACTCACAAAGTTGGGAGCCCAAGAGGAATATTCTCCCAAGATTCTTTGTAACTACCACCGTAATGAGTCCACCTCTTTGAATGCAATTACAATTTTCATAGGAAAATAAATAATAAATATTTTGTCCATGTCCCTTGTAACAATTTCTAAAGAACATGCACATAAATTAACTTAGGATAGTAATTATAATGTCACCTATCCTAACATTCTCCCACTTGACATTATACATTGCAATTACACCCATGAGATACAAATAAAACATATAATCAAGTACAATGGTCAAAGACCGTGGCCTTCCTCCACCAAGAGAACTTATTTGTGGTCATTGGCTTCATGAGAGAATCTACAACATTATCCAAAGGGTCAACCTTTTCAATCAATACCTTACCATTCTCAACCATTTCTCGCATAAAGTGCTAATAAACATCAACATGCTTAGTACGAGCATGATACATAGGATTTTTGGCTAAACATATGGCATTTCGACTATCACATCCAATCCTCACTATCCTACAATCAAAACCAATATCATTAACAAGTCTCTATAAACAAACTGCCTCCTTAGAGGCATGTGTAGCAACCACATACTCTACTTCATTGGTGGATAATACAATTTTAGGTTGTCTCTTACTCATCCAACTCACTGCACCTCCAAAAAAATTAAAAACATAGCCATTAGTGGATCTTCGAATGTCCAAGTCACTTGCCCAATCTGCATCAACAAACCCTATATGTCCAATGACTTATCCGCATCATCAGCAACATGATAAACCAAATAGTAATCTGAAGTACCACACAAATATCTAAACACCCTCTTAAGAGAATTCCAATGCTCTCTATCAAGGTTAGACATAAACTTACTCAAAACTCCCACTGCTTGGGCTATATCTAGTCTAGTGCAAACTATTGCATACATCAAACTACTAATGACACTAGCATAAGGAATGATATACATCTCTTCAATATCATCATCAAAATTAGGACACATGTCTAAACTCAACTTAGTACCAACTAGAAATGGAGTATTTATTGCTTTACAGTCATGCATATTAAACCTCTACAAAATGGTATCAACATACTTACTCTAACTTAACCAAAGCTTTCTATGAAACCTATCTCTACTGATCTCCATTCCAAGAATATATTTTGCAGCCCCTAAATCCTTCATATCAAATGTGCCTGAAAGTTGAGTCTTAAGCTCCCCAATCATCACCTTGATGTTACCCATAAACAACATGCCATCAACATACAAGACAATAATTATAATATGATCATCAATAACCTTAATACAAACACAATGATCCTCCTCACTTCTAGCAAAACCCAAAATTCAATGCAAAGGAATCAAACTTCGAGTACCACATCCTAGGTGACTGTTTCAAAGCATATAAAGATCTCTTTAACCTATAAACCTAGTATTATTTTCCTTTCACAACAAAATTGTCAAGTTATCACATATAAATTTCTTCCTCAAGATCCTTATGCAAGAAAGTATTTTTAACATCCATTTTCTCTATTGTGAAATAATAAGCAACAAAAATAGATAATAGGAATTTAATAGAAGTTAACTTAAAATAGGAGCGAATTTTTTGTCAAAATGAACTCCCTCACTTTGGGAGTATCCCCTGGCCACCAATTTGGCCTTGTACCACTCTAACCGACCATCTGCTACAAACTTCTTTTGAAAGACCCACTTGCATCCAATGGGATTTCTTTAGAAAAAGTCACAAGATCCCAAGTATTACAACTATCCAAAGCCATAATATCCTCCTGCATGTCCTACATCCAAGACTCGCTCTCTTTTGAAGAAAGAGCCTCCCTATATGATCTAGGTTCATCGTTAGTACCCAACAAAGAAAATACACAACAAAAATTGGATGTGTTATACATGTCAACTAGATTCTGTTCTCTTATGGATCTTCTCAAGGTAGGAGTAAGGGGTTCTTGTTGCTCTTCTTCTTTTGTATGCTCATCCTGCACATCATCTAAACTCTCTAAACCCTCTTCTTCTTCTCTATCCTCTAATCCACCTGGTTGTTCTTTCACATGTGTGGCTTCCTTCTTTTCTATCCTTCTCTTAAAGTGCACTATTTTTGTCTTATCTTTCTCCTTTGGTTTTTCTTCACCTGAGTAAGCTCTAAACTCCCTGAAAATCAAATCTAGAGAAAACCATGTTATGGGTTAGTGGATTCCAAAGCTTATAACCTTTTACATTCTCATTGTAACCAACAAAGGTGCATTTTTGTGCTTTTGGATCCAATTTAGAATGCTTCTCTTGAGACACATGAACAAAATCCTCACAACCAAAGACCCTTAAATGTGAAACAAAAGGATTTCTACCTATCCACACTTGATAAGGAGTTTTTCAACAAGAGCTAAATAAGGAGATCTATTAACCAAATAACATGTAGTACTCACAACTTTTTCCCAAAAGCATATATCAAGCTTAGCACCATTCAACATGCTCCTAGCTCTTTCCATCAAGGTTATGTTCATTCTTTCTACTACCCCATTTTGTTGAGGTGTATAAGGATTAGTATTTTATCGAACAATACCCCCATTGTCAAATCTCAACACCCTTATCTTATAATCTATTTTCTTCTCAACTATGGCTTTAAATTCCTTAAAATTAGTGAAAACCCCAAATTTTGCATGCATAAAATAAATTTAGGTGTATCTTGAGACATCATCAATGAAAGTAACATAATAAGAAGATTTTCCAAAAGATTCAACATCCATTGGTCCAAACACATCTAAATGAATGATCTCTAATAATATCTTAGCTTTATTACTCCCATTAGGAAATGATGATTTATTTTGTTTATCAAACACACAATAGTCACAAAAATTATTTTTACTAACAGAATAATCAAAAGGACCATCAAATAATTTTTTATTCAAAATGGTATTAAGACCCTTTTCACTTATGTGGCCCAATCTATGGTGCCACAACATACATGCATTTTCAATGCTAGTTAGATTGGTAGAGTTACAAAAAGTGGAAGCATTAAGCCTAAGCAAAGTCCCTAGTTGAGATCCTTTAGCTATCACTAAACTCCCTTTTTCCAACCTACAACCAGACTTTTCAAATGTCACATGCATTCTAGAATCATTCAACTTGGATACTTGTTGCTATTATTCCATTTCCCACCCCATAAATTTTTTCGCCTATCCAAAAAAAAAAAACATTGCATTCTAATGTGGGCGGGGTTTAATGCCTCTATGTGGACCCGGGCAGTGTTTTTTGTGTTTCATTGAACCTATTACTTTGCCACACGTGCCTCTTTTATCCCCTCCAAATGTTAACCCGAGTGGTGTTTTATATATTTTGTCAAACCTTGTTATCGGTATGATGGTTATTAGCCTAGGCGTCTTTCACCATAACTTTTTAACTCGAGCGCATATTTGTGGAGTTCTTTGAACCTCTTTTATTACCACCCATAGATGTTTGTTTTAAATTTTTAAAAGACAGTTATGTGGGGAATGATGAAAGTGATAGCTACCATGTGTCATAATGCAAAATTAAGACATTAATGTCCATCTACTCCCATGTTTTTCTGTGAAGCCATGTTTGATAAAATAGAGGGACAAACAAACATTCTTACCACAAAAATTTCTAAGGATGAGCTGGAGAAGATGCACAGTTCAAATTACAGGGTTCGCCATTAGAGGTATTTTCAGTTTTTTTGTTCATTGCAACCTATTTTCTAAATTGTTTACTCTTGCATTGAAGAAATGTATTTTGTCGAGAGTTACAACTACACATGGCAAGGTTTAGATATGTTGGCTATTAATATGTGTCTGGGTTAACCTATGAGGGACCTAAAATTGGCGATACCCGGCTAGGGCCTGTTAATTTAGATGAATTGTGGAGAAAATTTAACAAACCTGACCCTCCCCCTATCATTGAGAGAGTAGTGAGTAGTGAGTTAATGGAGGCCTCCAAATTTCCAATAGTAGTGCAATTTCTCAAATTAGTGTTAGAATGTATCAGACATTATAACACATAAACACAGGAGGTTAGGACATAAGACAATAGACTTATTCTAAAAATTCAAAGGTCTACCTTCGTGTCTTGTTTGAGGAATCCAAAGAGAGATGAATACTCGCCCATGGACATGACCAGTTCTCAAATTGAGTTTATTGCCAAGAAAGGGGTCTACCAAAATGTAATAGCAAAGAAATGGCTAGCCAAACTAAAGAAGGGTAAGTCTCGGTTGCCTCGCAACCTGCACAAGAATCACTTTGTATATGAAGTAGCTGATATTGTTGTGCTACTACATAGGGTTAGGGGCAGTGAAAATGTTCACAGTTTTGAAGAATGGATCATGTATTTCTTCATCCAAATCATATTGAATGGGGAGCAATTCCTAGATTGGGCTAATATTATTAGTGACTATGTGCATGAGTTGATGACATTTTTCACTCTGAATAGGTTTTTCTTCATGTCATCATATTTGATATATGCCCTTGCTAGCACCCGACCCTAGCTTGGATTAAGGCAAAGTGATTTACCTCCCAAAAAAGTATTGATTTATGATTATCTTGATAAGCTCCAACTTCATAAAAGCTTCTTACATTTCAGGAGGATTGCTGACACTTTTACTATGAGGATGGTCACAGAATTGCAAGGACATTCTGCAATGAGGTTGTCTCCAAAGGCCATGCAGTTTGTTGATTTTTATGGTAGCCACTTTATCCAATTTCAGAGGTTTTCATACATAAGAGTAGGAGGGTATGCAGGTTTTCCTATCAAATTGCCCAAGTACCCTGAAGATAAATGGGTGCTTATTGAGGTTAGCAGACAATTGGCTAATGTTAATAGATTGTTCCAAGGTAGAAAGAGGTTGACAGTCAATTTTCCATTTGGTTTTGGTGCATATAGTTGCCAAACTATGTTTGATGCTTTGAATATTGAGAAAAAATTGTCCCAGTATAATATGCCCTCATATGATGAGCATGTTGCTTTTGACTTGAAATACTATATTAAGAACAACTTGAAGCTAGGTCCTACCTACAATCACCAATCCAACCTTGAGGATTACTAGGCCGATTGCTTCAATGAATACGAGGTAAGAAAAATAATTTGGGTGAGATTAACAGTGGAACAAATTATCATTTATGATTTGAAATGGGATTTGCAAGGTATTATTGAAGATGGGGCTGACATGGTTGACCCAATATACACTAAACTCATAAACCCATAAAGAGCCAACCTATTCCTATCATGGATTGGAGTTTTAAAGAAAAGGAAACTATTGAAGCTAGAACTACTGATGTTCTCACTAGGACCAGAGAATGGGTGACTAAAAAGAAAACTGAGCAATCTTGCCTTGTACTAGATCAAAGGATTCATATCCTACTGAAAGTGCTTCCCACGCCTCTACTAGCAGGAAAACAACTAGTAATGCTCCTCAGTCTTTGTCATCAAGTTCCCAAGAGGGCGGTGATGGGGATCCACCAAAAAGAAATGTATATTCACAAACCTATGGGGATGATATTTTTAATCTACCTATTCTGAAAAAGGACAATGAAGGAGAAGAGGAAGAAGAGGGATTAGAAAACCTGAATGTTGATTCTCCTCCCTCTCAAAATGAATTATCTGTCAGAGAGGTAAACCCCTCCCAAGGGCCAGGAACAACTACACTTGTAGAAGATACCCCTCTAATCACTCAGACACTATTTGAGTCCCCAAGCTTCAAGTTAGCTAAGGACATAGTAACCCTAGCCTGGCTACAAGATTCGCTGTCCAGAAAAAGGAAAGCCATACAACCCATATTTCCTAAGAAAGATATGGTAGGTCAATTGCTACAGAGGACTTCAACTCCTAAACCTAAGAAGCTAAAGACTACCTCTAGGATTATAGATGATACAGAATCAGGGACACTCTAGTTGGAAATTGCACACCCTTCTATTCAAAGAGATGTTTCTCAAGTAGTGGCAAGTGACTTTGAAGTGAATAGGATTGATCTCGGTCTTCCTACCAAGAATGGTGATGTTAAGATCTTTTAGGTATCAATAGCCAAGATGGTTGAGAGATCAAAGAAATATAAAGAAAGCAAAGATGAATTAAAAGCTTAGGTTAGGAACTTAACTGCATGTTTAAAATCTATTTTTGAAGTTGTTCCACAACCTATTTCCCAAGTAGATGCTTATGTTGAATCTCTCACTGTGGTTAGAAAGGAAGCCCTAACTAAAATCAAAAGTAGTTAAAGTTTAAGTCAGGCTGTAGATGATTGGAAGGAATCCCTCATCAAGAAAGGGAACCTTGTCATTTTTGAATCCTTTAAACACTTCCAAGATGCAAATACTCTGAAATACACCTTAGGAGATGAGGCCATTGCTATTGAAAAGGAGGAGAAATTGTGGGTTAATTATCAAATTGAGTTGAAGTTGTTGATGAGCTTAGATATGGAAAGACTAGTTGCAAATCAAGTCATACCTAATGCTTTGGATACCCGCTACCTATCATGGATTAAAGGAGTGGAATGGAAATTGCAGGTTACCAAATAGAGCCTACAAAAACTTAAAGAGATCATTAATGAATGTGTCACCATTTCAGATGAAGCACTAATCACCTTGGTAACTCTTGGTCTACTTTAGGATAAAGAGGCAATAGGAGATAATGTAGACGCTAGAAGTTTAACAGCTGATTTCTAGAAAACAGTTAAAGAAACTCTTGACTTACCCACTCTTAATGTTGAACACTTACAAAAGCTAAGTGAATTACACTTGGTATCATCTTAGGCAATGGATCTCATGAAGGCTTGTGAACAATGCATGGAAACGGCTAAAGATCTTCATCTGACATGGAAGGTGAGGATGAAAAATGTAACTATTTCTCAACATAAGTATCTGATGCATATCCTTAAGACTTTCTAGGCATGGTGTAAGAGACCTTTGGTGATCTAGGAAGCTAGAAATGAAGCAACATCGTCATAGCAGCATGGCTCCTCTTTGTTTCTTTTACATGTCTTTTGTTTAATTGGCTACGAACATGAAGAGGTGAGGATAATCCGCCTATTTAAATTGTATCTATTTTCATATGCTCTCTCTAGAAACTCTTCACAAGTTTGCTCAATACTATTGATAAATGAAATTACTATTTTTTTTTGTGCAATTGGATGGAGTTAATATGATATCTTAAATCTTTGTGTTTAAGAATATCATATGCATGTCTTATCTTGGTATGAGCAGTGCATTTCTTACATTGATTTTATTTCTCATATGGTATAGAGTGGCTGTTAGTTTCTGATGATTAAATAGTATTTGTGCGGCTAATACTTCTATTCACTATAGTATGCACCTGATATTCATAATTTTCTGATATTGGGTATACCTTTTTTGCTTTTTGGTTAAAAGTACACATAGCATTTATTTCTTGTTTTTCTAATTCATTGAAAATTATATGAGGGAGTTGTACCTTGAGAATATTCATCTTGTTCAAAGATTGATATTCATAGTTGTTGGATAATTCTTTTGCACCTTGTAAGTGTTCAATAAATTCTTAAGGTGTTAAATTTGTTAACCAACAATACTGAAAGTAAATTTCTCGCAAGTCCAAGAATATGTAAAACATGATCAATGGTTTTAACCCTTCCATCATTCAAACACAACTTTACCTTTCACTTACCAACAATCTTTTGTGTGTTATTATAACCAAGGAAAACTTCTCCACCATCATAAGTTGAATATGAAGTAAACCACTCCTTGTGAGGAGTCATATGGTAGGAGCAACTTGAATCAATAAACCAAGCATCATCACTAATAGTGTTAACAGAAATAAACAAAGCATCCAAATCACCATCTTCTGAGGAATTTTTCGTGGAAGTATTCAAACTCTTTTTCTTGTTTCTATAATCCTTCTTCACATGCCCTCTCTTACCACAATTCCAACACTTTACTCTACTCTTCCCAAGGGTTTTAGAACATCCTTTAGACTTATCTCTCTTCTTGTCCCCTTTAGTCCCTCCTTTTTCTTTGGACCTTCCTCACACATGCAAGGTATTTTAGGAGCTTTCATTCATGGAATTTCTCATCTCTTATGATAGAAGTATAACAATGAGACTATCCATCTTTGGTTTTGTATCACCACTACTTATGACAACATTTAGATTTTCCCAAGATTTGGGTAAAGAACAAAGCAACAAAATACATTTATCTTCCTCTTCTATCTTAACATCTACAAATGCAAGTTGACTTATAATCATATTAAAAGCATTTAAATTTTCTTCAATAGAATCACCATCCTTCATTTTTGAAGAATAAAAATATCTTTTGAGATATAAATTATTTGTTAGACTTTTAGTTTGGTAGATTTCACCTATCCTCCTCCACAACTTGAATGCGATAGATTCTTCCAAAACATTCAGGAGGACATAATCTACAAGACACAACCAAATGGTTCCCCATGCCTTCTTGTCCATTTTCTTCCAATCTTCATCAGGCGTTGATTCTTGTTTCTTCTCACTTGAAACTACCAACCATTGATCTCTCTCTTTAAGGAGATCCTCCATATTCAACTTTCACACCTTTTAACTAGTATCCTTGAACTTTTCAGTATCTAAATGAGAGGTAGAAGCCATGGTATACAATCTTCTTCACAAATCTACAAAACCCACAACGCACAAGCTTCCATTGCAACCAAAAATCCTTCATCACTCAAAAGAAAGGTGCCCTTGTCTTAATAGAACCATTAGCTCCAATACCAAATGTTGGATATTCAAGGTGAAAACTTTTAGAAATATGAAATTATTAAAGTGGTTGCAAATTTTATATATTCAATATTACCATAAAAATATTATGTGATTGATTTTTGCAACAATGAAATAAAATCAACAATACCACAAGTAATCAAACACAAGTGACACAATATATACATGGAGAAACCCTTACAAGAAAAAAACTCTACACCCAAAGAGATCCAATGTTTGTATTAATCTTCAAGGAAGTACATCAATACAACCATCCTCTCTATAATATAGTAGCACTTCATTGCTCTGACAACCTACAAACAAACTCTTACAAACCACCATCTTAATGCTCTAATATATAGAATTTTGTGGGAGAGAATACCACAAATGGTATCCAAAAAAAAAAAAAACCACTTGGAAAAACCCATGCCTCCTTAGTGGAAAACCCATAAACACGGAATAGAATATTAAATAATCACATGGCCTTCACATGGGTGCCTACCTCACAACCAATCATAATTGGTCAAACTCAAGTGCTCCATAACTCTCTAACAGCTTTGACAACGTCATGCAAGAATATGCACCAACATGCAAACCTAGACACCTAACCATGCAAGAGCATGCAAAACATGTGAATAACATGCAAGGACATACACACCAAAGTGGTCCCCACTCACAAAGTTGGACGCCTAAGAGGAATATTCTCCCAAGATGCTTTGTAACTGCCACTCTAATGGGTCCACCTCTTTGAATGCAATTACAATTTGTCATAGGAAAATAAATAATAAATATTTTGTCCCTCATGTCCCTATAAAACTTTCCAAAGAATGTGGAGACACATAAATCAACTTAGGATAGCAATTATAATGTCACCTATCCTAACACTCTAGTGGGTCTTCCACTGTGGCATCAACCATTATGCCTAAATGAAATTGGGGATTCTCCTCTGTGTTTGGTGTGGGTTATGCCATCAAGGATGATTCTTCTTCAAGAATACCCTTGATCTTTTCACTTTGTTCACTAGTATCCTCTAATGCTTCATGTGCTAAGGGGAGAAATCTTCCTAGAGCATCTTGTTGCCTCTATATGTAATGATTATGATTCTTTGGATCTACACATTATTAGTAAAATGTGTTTGTGTTGATAGGTAAAACTTAATTACCCTAATGCTGAAAATAAAAACACTAAACTATGAAAGCTTGAAAATACATAGGAGAATCCTGAATGTAGCACCATCCCTAAAAAAACACCAAAAATGTACGACCTTTCTAACATTTGATTAACTTGGTATTTGCAAGTAGACATACAATTCAAAGGATGGGTTCCTAATTGAATAGTTCACCAAACCTTCACAAAAGGCTACATTTAATTATCAGCCAGGGATTGCAAGTTTTTGACAGTGCTAGCACTATATGTGTATTCAAGGATCCTAACTACACTCTATATCGATGGAACATAGGTGGTCACACATGTAATAAAAACTAGAAAAACTAGAAAAGGAAATAAAGCATGAAATTGCAAAATAGGGGAAATAACATAAATATATTATTTATGCTACGTGTACCTACTGCTCAATATTGTAACTGCTAACTATTGAATCTGAACTTGCAACTAGCTAATACTGCTAACTTCCAAATTTTGACTTCTCTGAAGAATAGCTCAATGTAATTGTTACCTGATTTAGCTACCAGCATAATTAGGTAGAGCTAAGATTGTGTTTGCAATTAAAAGATAAAAGGTATACATTCAAGTTTGTTATGTTATATTCATATGCATAAAATAAATTATCAAATAGTTTGCATTACATTATGCAAATTCATATAATAGAGAACAAAGAGAACAAATATTGCATAAAAGTTGCCTTTATTGATAATCATAAATGTATGGTATCCCACACTAGTCATGGACTAACTACTTCAATACAATAAAAGAATAAGCTATACATTTGAAGATACATAAAAGTAAAAATTGCATATGGAAAGAAAGGGGATCCGTCATTGCCTGAATGATGAATCCTAGTTGAGTTGAATTGTCACATTTGCTTCATCCCTCCTACTTGTCTAGCCTCCGAAAGTTGTTTTCCTGCTGCTCCAAGATTGCCTGCATGAGTGATAGAGAGTTTGTTAGAGCTCAGGATTACCAATCTTTACATGTGCAACATCTACAAACATATAGCCTAATCCTCATAAAGCATTGAAATAGTTTTCATATCACAAATGTCCAAGAAAACATAAAGGTTATCATAAACATCTACAATATGGTTTGTTTAATCTAACATGTTTGTTCACTATGCAGGTATAGGTAAAATTTTTGTTGCTAAATTGTTTCATTTAATATCACAACATGTGGAGTAAAATGGGATCCCACAAGGGTTGAGCCCAACATGTTGTCCTCTTATGTTTTGATAGAGATAAGAGTGTAGAGTCTCCATGCATTGTAATCCTATCAAGTAGGTATGCATCATTCATAACAATGAGTTGATGGGCTCGTTTTTATAAATAACAAATATCTGCTCAATAGAACACACGGAATAAAAAGTAGTGATAAGACATTATGACATGAATTTTATGAAGAACAAAGAATAGTATGATGTTATAGTGCATGCTTGACAGTGATACAAAGTAGAGAAGGCATGACACGAAAAAGTGTAGGAAGCAATATTATGATAGCTTGTTAGTTCTTTTGCATAATAAGGAGCAATGCTATATAATTATAAGAGGTAACATGCTTCCATAAGGACAAGGATAATTAATATTGAAAGAAATGAAATAAGCACATTATATTCACTTACTTCAAGAGATAATGATACATCAGCAAAAGACAACAGTTGGCTGCACCAAGTGATGAAAAAGCAATGTTGTTATGGTGAAACCAGTGAATAGCTTTAGCACATAATAGTGATTGTATGAAGATATAATTTTTTACATTGACAACCTTAAAAGAGAAAAGATAAATGAAATTAGAGACAAATGAAATCAATAATAGACATATCACAACCTAAACCCAAAATGACAAGGGTTCGAACAAAGAAATCATGGCCTACAAAAGGGATGTAAACCCTCAAGTTCGTGTAGCAAAAATAATGATATACAACATGAGGATATAGAATGTAAAAGTCACGACCTACACAATGAATATAAAGTCATGATTCTTCTTCCAACACAAGGATAGTCTCAAATAGTAGTCAAAACCAAGAAGAAACATTGTTTGAGCTATCAAAGCTCATAAGAAACAATTATGCAGAAAAATGAAGTCACGACCTACAACGAGTAAACTTGTGCATCTTTTTCTAAAGGATTAGATTCAAATAGAGCTCGAGATCAAATGTGGAATACATAGAAAAACAAAGAAAATGCCTAGTATTTTTAGTTAGATAGAGCTCGAAGCATGGAGCATAGAATGCACAGAGAAACAAGAACATTCCCACTATTTTCTGCATAAGTAGAGCTCAAGGCCTCATTTTTCACAGTGAGAGAAACTTACCATGCTAAGCCTTGAGGTACCTGTGATTAGCATAAAACCTCTACTTCCAAAAGTTCCATTAAACCCTTAGATACAGAAAGAAAAAAAACAATGGTGGCACCCTCATGACGACATAGAGGAATGAGGAAAAAATGAATGAAATGTCAAAGTGACTATGTATGCTTTGTTTTAGGGTTTTGTTTACCCTAAAAGTGGTCAGTTCACTTAGACATTTTTTCCCTATGTTTTAAAACATTTGCCTCATAACTAATATCCCCTTTGCACAAATGTTAGGAGCTTTATTTGTTTTTTATTTTTATTTTCACATCAACCTAAAATGTTAAATATTGTTAAAGTGATATTCTATTAATCACTTTAAATATTATTTATGATGCAAAGATAATAGCATTTTTTTTCTAAGTATGAGTCAAAGGGATGTTATTGAAAATTTATGAGAGAGTGCCAAGTATATAGGGAAGGTTAGAGAGGTTAGTCGACATATGGAGGAGATGTAGGGAGTTTTACTCACCTTTTAGAGGGAATGAGGGTATCTAGGAGTTATTTTTTCACGCCTTCATGATAGACATGGTCAAAGTTGACCTTTTCAACATTTTGGAGCCATTTTGGAGGAGATATAGTAGCTATATTTTTGGCTTTATTGTTGCATACGTCCAAGAAGGTTCTAGGCCCTATTTTGGTGGATCTTGGAGGAGAGTGGATATAGTCACTTCACTACTCATTTCTGAAGGGAGTTCCTTTTGGCCATAGCAGAATTTTGTACCTTTTGGAGGCTCTTCTCAAGCAAAAGTACAAATTGTAACTCATTTACATGCATGTATTACAATATCTTACCTTTGAGATTCAATTAACTGTAGTGATTTTGACTTTCTCAACACTATTTATTGTATGTAGTTGAATGATTGATGCATGTTTTTGTGATTTATGCTTGAACCCTTGAATGTATGTCTCATCTTTAACACCTCTAAATAGAAAATACATGGTTTTTGTAGGTTGTAGGTTGTTTCATAGTGTTTATCAGTAGTTATTTATGAGAATCTTCAATTTTCCTTCTAATTATGTGAACACTAAATCCTTCCTATAAAATATTAATACATGGACATGAGAAAGGTGTGAGTTTTGTCTCTTCAACAAGCTAGCTTATTGAGCTCATTGTGCATGTTATGAAATAGTATTTTCCATAAAATTTTGGTGTTTCACCTTTTAAAGCATTAGGATAGTGTTTTCCTTTTCATGTTCTCCTTCTCCTTTTTCTCTGCAAAAGCTTTAGGTTAGTTTAGTTTAGGTGATTTTATAAAAGGAGCCAACTTTCTCTAGAGGTTCATTCCAAGTTTAGGTGACCCACAGCCTAGGAACTTTCCAATGTTTCTCCAAAGTGCTAAGTTCTACAACTTAGCAAGACTACAACTTTGAGAGAACAGTTTTTGGCACACCTAGTGGGACTGTTCAAGTCAGGACAATTCAAGAAATTACATGTTATTGTTGGTTTGATATGCAACCAACAATTTTCAGACCTTAAGAGGTTGAAATCTACATATCTGGTGACTCTAAGATCAAAATCTATTGGTTGAAGCAAACTAGGTACTAGTATGTTCAATTCATAAAGAAGGAAAATTTGTTTGCTTTCATTTCAAGAATATTTCTAAGAAATTTTTAGTTTTCCAATGCCTTAATATGTCAAATTTTCATGGTCAATATGTATTTTCACCTCTATTCCATGAAAATCCTATATATGTGCCCTCTTATCACACAAAACAACTTGTTGGTTTTATTCCAAATGACCTTGTGGCAACAAGCTACAAACAAACTTATCAAGTTTGCTACCCTCCCACCCCTACTCAGATTTCCTGGCAACCTACCCATGCCTATAATCATTTGCAAGAAGATATTTCTTCTCATAATTAGTAGGACCACGCTTTGAATCAGCCTCAAGATGTCAATAACATGAGTATCAGAGAGATAGCATTAGAATTGCAAAGGAAATTATAGGTCGTCACAAAAGAGTGGGAGTATCATATGCAACAAGAAGAGTTTGCTCATCAAGCTCATATTCATTAGAAGGAGGTGGAGGCACAAAGGTATGAACATGAGTTTCTTGCTAGACAAGTTGCAGCCAAAGAAGAACAAATAAAACACTTGCTTGCAAAAGTACAAAGGTATGAAACCTAGTCAACCTCTTTCATTCCAAGTTTCAGTTCAAATTTTCCTATAATGGTGAACCATCATTTGAATGAAGAGGTTTCCAAGTTTGATATTCCAAGTTTTAAACAAGGAAAACCTTTTGAGTCCTCAAGTAAGCCTCCTTGTGTCAAAATTCCAAGTTTTAAGAGTGCTCTTTCAGTCCAATAGCCAATTCATAACTAAGAGTAGTCCATAATGCCACATAGTGAGCATACCAATGAGCCTTCTACCCTTAAGATTCCAAGTTGGAAAGGGCCATCTTTTCCACCTTGTGAGGTTCCTCCACCAATCATATAAATAGAACCATGCTCTAACATCCAAAAAGCAAAAGAAGAGTAGACCCTTGATCAAGACAACTCACTCACCATGGAGGAGGCTAGAGATACAAACCTATTGAAAATAGCTATAGAGCAATACCGATTAGAGCAGGAGAAGATTGGACATGAAAAGACCTTTCAAGATGTATCTTTAAATTCTCTAACCTATGATCTTCCCTATTTTGATGAAGATGGTAAAAATGTTTCAATAGGACAGCAAGGTGAAAAGGTGAAAGTGGATGATAACAAAGAGCACTTCATGGTTTGGAATGATGAGTTACATTCTTTTATTTAGCATGATGAAGAAGGTGTGGATCTGATCACCCCAACAATAGTTTCAGAACAACATGAAGACATCAAACAATGTGGTGAGTTGTTGATTGATGACAATCAATATGACAATGGAACCTTGGATCATGATAAAGAGCATAAAATTGAACTTGACATCATTTTCCAAGACACAATTGAACAATTTTGTTTAAAGTTGGATAACAAGGAATTAGACTTGTTAGAAGAAGTCGATAATCATGATGAACTAGAACAATAGGTTCACAAGCTTGAACAAGTGTTGAAGCAACAAGATGAATATGATCTTGATAAAGAGGAGTCCATTCTCTTAGGTCAAGAAACTTCTCATGAACCTAATTTGCAAGGTCTTAGCTGGTTGGAGAGTGTCCTTTCTGCTGTACAAAAGAGTTGAAGGCTGATATATCAGTTGAAAGTTTGTTTCAAGAGGCCACTTCATTGTTTGAACATTTTCCTTCCTTCATTAAAGAAGAAAATCATGATTTGAAGTGTAGGTCTCCTTGAGTGATAATGATGATTTTGAGCTTGAACCAGCTATTCCTAAGAGCCTTCCAACAGCTGATAGCTTTGATAGTTATTAGCTACCCTAGTGGAAGAGGATTGTCCATTGATCATGGAGGAGGAATCAACATAGCAAGTTATTATGCAAGGTGAAGGTAATACTGCTATTTCTAACCATTCAAATTGTCTTCTCTCTAGTCCAAACTTAGCCACGAAGTAGGAAAGCCATGAAAAACAGGAAGAGAAGCAACTAGCAATGGGAGCCCAAGTTATATCTATTCAAGAGGTAGTGCTATTAGATTTTTAGGAAGTATAGAGGCCTCCGAAGTTCCACAGGTCAAGCTTTCACCCAAGCATGAGGATGCAATCAAAGAAAAAGTTGAATTTAGAGTTGCAACTAAAAGTGAATAGGTTTAGCTCACTTGTCTAGTCTAGGACAACATTAGGCCTGATCAAAATCAAAGTATAAGTGAGTTTATTTTCATTTTTCATGAAGCATTGCAATAGCCTATTGAATATCTTCTTTTTTTTCATATCCTTTTAGCAATGCATGATCATGTAATGCATCCTTTGTTGGTCAGGAGGGGTAGTTATTTCGTAAAGCCAGTCAATGGTTTTGTTTGACTAAGCCTTGTTGTTGGTTAGAGTAGGTTAGAATAAGTTTTAGTCCATTTTTAGTTTTATTTTCCTCTAAGTTTTGTTGTGCACATTTCAGTGAGTTTTAATCCGATGTTTTGGTAGTTGGAATAATTTTTCAAGGTATCATGCACTGGCCTAATGAGTTGCAGTAATATTCAAGACTATTTTTCAAGTCTTATCAAATTTCTAAGTGACTTTGTGCCCAATGGATAAGCTCAGACAACCGGTCAAGATGTTTAACAAGCAAACATATAGCAGATGCCGCTAAAAATGTTACCTAATTTAGCTACCAGCTTAATCAGGTAGAGCTGAGATTATGTTTGCAATTAAAAGATAAAAGGTATACATTCAAGTCTACTATGTTATATTCATATTCATAAAAGAAATTATCAAATAGACTACATTACATTATGCAAATGTATACAATAGAGAAGAGAGAGAACAAATGTTGTAAAAAAGTTGTCTTTATTGATAATCATAAATGTATGGTGTCCCACACTAGGCGTGGGACTAACTACTTCAATAGAATAAAATAATAAGCTATACATTTGAAGATACATAAAAGTAAAAACTAAATATGGAAAGAAAGGGGATACATCATTACGTGAATGAAGAATCCCAGTTGAGTTGAACTATTGCATCTGCTTCAGCCCTCTTGCTTGTCCAGCCTGCAGAAGTTGTTTTCCTGCTGCTCTAGCATTAGTGATAGAGAGTTTGTTAGAACTTGGGATTACCAATTTTTACATGTGCAACACCTACAAACATATAGCCTAATCCTCATAAAGTATTGAACTAGTCTGCATATCACAAATGTCCAGGAAAACATAAAGGTTATCATAAACATCTATCTTATGCTTTTTTTTATCTAACATGCTTGTTCACTGTGCAAGTATAGGTGAAATTTTCATTGCTAAATTGTTTCATTTAATATCACAACATGTGGAGTAAAATGGGCTACAACAAGGGTTGATCCCAACATGCTATCCTCTTATGTTTTGATAGAGATAAGAGTGTAGAGTCTCCATGCATTGTAATCCTATCAAGTAGGTATGCATCATTCATAATAGTGAGTTGATGGGTTCACTGTTATAAATAAAAAATATATGCTCAATAGAAAAAAAAAAAAAAAAAGGAATAAAAAGTAGTGATAAGGCATTATGACAAGCATTTTATAAAGAACAAAGAATAGTATGATGTTATAGTGCATGCTTGACAGTGATACAAAGGAGAGAAGGCATGACACGAGAAAGTGTACAAAGCAATATTATGACAACTTGTTAGTTCTTTTGCATAATAAGGAGCAATGCTATATAATGATAAGAGCTAACATGCTGCCATAAGGACAAGGATTACTAATATTGAAAGTAATGAAATAAGCATAGTATATTCACTAACTTCAAGAGATAATGTTACAGCAACAAAAGACAATAGTTGGCTGCCCCAAGTGATGAAAAAGCAATATTGTTATGGTGAAACTAGTGAATAGCTTTAGCACATAACAATGATTGTATGAAGATATAATGTTTTACATTGACAACCTTAAAAGAGTAGAGATAAAGGACATCATAGAAAAATGAAGTTAATAATAGACAGATCATAGCATAAACCTAGAATGATAAGGGTTCAAACAAAGAAATCATGGCCTGCAAAAGGGATGTAAACCCTCAAGTTCTTGTAGCAAAAATAGTGATCTACAACATCAAGATACATAATGTAAAAGTCATGACCTACACAATAAATATAAAGTCATGATTCTTCTTCCAACACAATGATAGTTTCAAATAGTAGTCAAAGCCAAAAAGAAACATTGTTTGAGCTATCAAAGCTCATAAGAAACAAGTATGCAGAAAGATGAAGTCACGGGCTGCAATGAGTAAACCTGTGCATCTATTTCTAAAGTATCAGATTCAAATAGAGATCGAGATCAAATGTGGAATACATAGAAAACCAAAACAAATGCCCAGTATTTTCAGTTAGATAGAGCTCAAAGCATGGGGCATAGAATGCACAGAGAAACAAAAGCATTCCCACTATTTTCTAGATAAGTAGAGCTTGAGGACCTCATTTTTCATAGTGAGAGAAACTTACCATGCTAAGCCTTGAGGTACTCGTGATCAGCATAAAACCTATGCTTAAGGAATTTCCATTAAACCCTCAAATACAAAAAGAAAAAACAATGGTGACACCCTCATGTCAGAAGAGAGGAATGAGGAAAAAATGAATGAAATGTCAAAGTGGCTACGTATGCTTTGTTTTAGGGTTTTGTTTACCCTAAAAGTGGTCAGTTCACTTAGGCATTTCTTTCTTATGTTTTAAAACATTTGCCTCATAACTAATATCCCCTTTGCAAAAATGTTAGGAGCTTTATTTATTTTAGCTTTTTATCTTTACATCAACCTAAAATGTTAAATATTGTTAAAGTGATATTCTTTAAATCACTTTAAATATTATTTATGATGCAAAGATAATAGAATTTTTTTTCTAAGTATGAGTCAAAGGGATGTAATTGAAAATCTATGAGATAATGCCAACTATATAGGGAAGGTTAGAGAGGTTAGTTGACATATGGAGGATATGCATGGAGTTTTACTCACCTTTTGGAGGGACTGAAGGTATCTAGGAGTTAGATTCTCATGCCTTCATGATGGGCATGGTCAAATTTGACCTTTTCAACATTTTGGAGCCTTTTTGGAGGAGATATAGTAGCTATATTTTTGGCTTTATTGTTGCATACGACCAAGAAGGTTCTAGGTCCTATTTTGGTGGATCTTGGAGGAGAGTGGATATAATCACTTCACCACTCATCTGTGAAGGGATTTCTCTTTGGCCTTAGCAAAATTTTGTAGCTTTTGGAGGCTCTTCTAAAAAAAATTACAAATTGTAACTCATTTACAAGAATGTATTACAGTATTTTACCTTTGTGATTCAATGAAGTGTAGTGATTTTGACCTTCTCAACACTGTTTATTATGTGTAGTTGAATGATTGATGCATGTTTTTGTGATTTATGCTCGAATCCTTGAATGTATGTCTCATCTTTAACACCTCTAAATAGAAAATGCATGGTTTGTGTAGGTTGTAGGTTGTGTCATAGTGTTTGTTAGTAGTTAGTTGTGAGAATCTTCAATTTTCCTTCTAATTTTGTAAACACTAAATCCTTCCTATGAAATATTAATACATGAACATGAAAAAGGTGTGAGTTGTGTCTCTTTAACAAGTTGGCTTATTGTGCTCATTGTGCATGTTATGTAGTAGTATTTGCCTCAAAATTTTGGTGTTTCGCCTTTTAAAGCATTAGGACAGTGTTTTCCTTTTCATGTTCTCCTCCTTTTTCTCTACAAAAGCTTTAGGTTAGTTTAGTTTAGGTGATTCAGTAAAAGGAGCTAGCCTTCTTTAGAGGTCCATTCCAATTTTAGGTGACCCACTACCTAGGAATGTTCCAATGTTTCTCGAAAGTGCTAAGTTCTGGAACTTAGCAAGGGTGAAACTTTGAGAGACAATAGTAATAATACATGATTTAATTCATGCTACATAATATTATTCATGAAATTCACATGCATATAATTGAGAAATTATCTTAAATGGATTCAATAATGTAGCATCTAATCTAGTAACTGAAAGGTGGAAAATTGGAGCCCTTTTCACCTTTAGGGTTTTGGACCAAACGGGGCAACTTTCACTAACTTTCACTCAAGAATAAACCCTTGAGATATCAAAAGAGAAAGAGATCTTGCAAGAGGGTTGTCCTAAGGGTTGAATATGATCTAATAAGGGGTTCACCACCAATTTTAGACTTGGAAAAGACAATGAAATGCAAGATGAAGTGCAAAACCCTAGTTGAATGCAAACTAACTCTAAATGACCTAGAAAGATGAATGAAATGCAATAGAAAACTATAAAACTGAATGTGTGTACCTGGAAAATTGAAGATGGTTGAATGGAGGTTTGAATCACTAAAAAATATGTTTTCAAGGTTGACTAGGACTCATTTGACACGCTGGGTGAATCGGTCCTATTTTTGGGAAACTATGTCGGAACATATTTCTGCCAAAAGGGTATCTAGATCTGTAAAATCTTGAAAATGTACTGGAACTAGGACTCATTTGCCAAAAGTGGTGAATCAGTCCAATTGGTCTTTTCTGCAACTTTCAAAGTTGATTTTTTTCTTCCTTGTTTGCTCTATCCTTCTTGACTGATTTCTAGATATGAATCTTCGATTTGGAACCTGTAGGTCTTCTCCAATGTTCTCCAAGGCTTGATGACAACTTTGATCACTTGAAATTTTTTCTCCAATCTTGCTCCTTATAAAATATGTAACCTAAACTTGCAAATCACACACAAAGGAGAGGGGAAAATGATATGCGGTTAGTGGATAGGGGTTTTCCTTGGTCAAACCCCTTGTTGATAATTAAACCTTGAAATGAAAGCAAATATGGAGAATGATGAATGGACAAAAGATAATTTTGCATCTCACCAAACCCTAGCAATAAGGTTCTGCAAATATGCTTGAAATGTTTGCAATGGATGTGGTTATTGAATCTTGCTTGAATGATGTTGATCTTGCTTGAAACACTTGATTGAATCATAAACCCTACATCACAATTGTTAGCACAATAACAAACATGATGAATGCAATATTTGACATGATAATTGGCACTTGAATGCTGCTCTAAAATGCTTGATAATCTACCCTTGAATTCCGTTGAATGCTCTTGTGAATGCTTGAAGTGCTCTTGTGAACTCTCTTGAATGCTAGGTCTTGAATATGAGTGAAAGAACCTTGTATTTATACCCAATTATGCAAGAATTACGAAATTACAACACTACAAGCTGACATTAGATCTAGGAAAATAAACTCCCACCAAAAAATTAAATTAAATTTGATTTTGGGCCACATGGGACTCATTCACCCAAGGTGGTGAATGAGTCCCATCAAGCATAATGTATGGGACCAACAACCAAAAGTGCTTAGAAATGTGTAAAAACCGGTTCAGGGCCAAAAGATCCAAGTGGAACCCATTCGCCCAAGGTGGTGAATGAGTCCCAGATCACTAAATCTAGGCCACATGAGCCAGAAACATCTGAATTATGATTGGTCGATGATTGGTGTCAAGACTATCCTTGAAAAGATGCAATATATGAGGCTTGTGGATGCAAAATAGGGCCAATTAAAGCATAAAAAAGACCAATTATTAATGAAAAGCCTAAAAAAGTGTGAAACTGTGTTACAACAGTTTACAACACTCCAAATAAGGCAAGATTAAGGTTGATTTTGATTATAATTATGTTTATTATGTTTAATTATTTGATAAAACCCTAAAAAAGTGTGAAAGTGAGTTACAACACTTTAGCAAGGTACCATTAAAATCCATTAGTTCACAAGGGCCCAAGACCTAATGTGAATGTGTCAACCACATTAAAACACTAAATCAAGACAATATTAAGCTTAAATTCACAAGGAGGGCCCAAACAAGTGTGAAAATGTCCCCGATGACACTTTTCGACACTACATTTAGCCCCCACTTTAGTGAGAGGATGAACCTGCTTCAAACTCACACTAAAGTAGACAAACATGCATCAAGAGGGGATCAAATGCACCAATGCTAAAAAGATGAGACAAAAATGATCAAGAGGGGTGATCAAGCCCCCAGGATCAAGATCCCATGACAAACCAACATAGGAACAAAAGAACACACATGAGAATGATAAAGAGAAAAAACAAAGCACAAGCATGCACTACCAAAGATGAAAAAGAAAAGGTAAAATATAAAAGGGAATCAAATCAAGCTTCGATCGTTTGTACATCATGTTGTGGATCAAATCTAGGTTGTTTCTCCAAAAAAAATGCATACTCACTCTGAGGCAACGAAACTCCTGGTTGTCTGTTGGGTGAGAAGTCCTAAAAGGTGAGATACATACACTCATGGTTGATATGCACTCACACACACACAAGTGGCTATGGGGAAAGCCATGCCTCAGTCGGGCTTCCCACTCAAACCATACCAGTTATAACCGCTGATAACTTTAATAAGGCGCCACACAAAAATGATTTTCAAGCTTCATGAGATAAGCAAAAATTTGTATGCTTGGAGCTCATGAACAAACAGGATGGCTCCATAAGCATGCAAGTTGTGTTATGCAAGGTGGCCATATAATGAAAAAAATTCAAAGTAGGAAATGTTCAAAGGAGTCTTTCTTAGTTCATGTGAAGTTTTTAACTTAGGGAACATTGTGCCTAATGTCTCCAAGGGAGGACCAATCAAAGAATAGAAAATTCACAACTTAGGGGATGTAGTGTGTTGCATCAAGCCACTAAGAAGAATGAAATATGCTAAGAGAGATCACACTCTTGAAGGACATCACACCTAATTTCATCCACAAAGAGAAAAACACATCGTATGAAGTAAGAAAACTGCATCATGAACCATGAAAGAAAAATGCAAAAGAATAATGCCAATGTATTACCCCACTCTAAAGAAATTGCTAAACACAATACTGTGAGCAATTACTTTAAAGTAGCAAATGAAAAATGCAAACAAAGAAGACATGAGAGCCAACTTGGAAAGCCTTGTGCCAAGTCATATGTTTCCAAGTAAAGTTGCATCATGTAAGAAAAAAGGAAAAGAAAGGGGTTGCCCCCAAAAGTGAAAACACCAAACACTTAAGGGATCTATGGATTTGGGGTCAGTATGTTTTGTGCTGCAATGTTTTTAGAGAGCTCATAACTATCATCATCCCCCCAAATACACATAGAACTGGAAGAATGACACATAAAGAGCAAAAACAAAGAAAAACCTTTTGGGTCAACATGGAAGAAACACGAATTTCTCGACGCCTTAAGTCATCCCCAAAAGGAAAACACAAGATGAATGAAAACGAGAAAAAGAAAAGGAAAAGGAAAGGATTTTGGGTCAACATGGGAGAGACATGAATGTCTCAAAACCTTGTGTCATCCCCAAAAGGAAAACAAAAGAAAGATGAAAAGATAAAGATCAAAAAGTAAAATATTGATGACATAGAGAAGAATGAAGGTAGAAATAGAGGAATTGCACAAAGAGAGAGAGAACATTAAATAGAACATCACAAGGGATCACATCATGCACATACAATCACACAAAAGAAAAATTAAAAAGAAAGAAATAATTCAAAAGACTAGTAAGGAACATGCGATTCAACCTATGAGGAAATCATCCACCTCCCAATCTCAGTCTGTATAAGCGGAAGGTGAACAACGAACCTAAGGGACAATGACAAATGCATTACTAGGACAAGGCTATCTGCTTCTTTCCCCCACTAAGTGCAAGACAAGAATGAGTCAAGGTAGGTGATGGGAAAGATCATGTAATAGTGAGAATAGAATGTTCTATGACTATTACATGAGAAGGAAAAGATTAGGTTACACAATCACTCGATGGAAATCATTGCCATCGAAGTGAAAAATTTTCAGTACTATCTGGAATGCATGAAACTCATCAGTACTATGTCCAAGAGTTTTGTGGTATCGATAATGTGGATCTTGTACATCTTTAGGATATAACACTAGTATGTCTTTCATTGGTGGTAATGTAATGAGTTCTTTGTTTAGAAGAAGTTTTAGTTTCCTCTCACTTTTAGGTGGTGGACAAGGGAACTTTAGTTTTTTTAATTTGCAGGGCCTCTTGCACTTGCTAGATTCACCAACTTCTTGAGTTGAATGTGGAGGAGGGGTGCCTAAGGTGATCCTTTCATCCTTGTCATTGCTATGAGTGATTGGTTGTTCTTAAGGAAGAAGGACATTCATATCAGGAGGGGAATCGAAGATTACCGTACCATCACTATGAAGCCTTAGATATTCTTTGGGAGGCCTTCTATTATGAGAGGGATCTTGATACCCTAACCCCTTTTTGTTTTCATTAATTTGTATTTGTTCTAGGATTTGATGGATCTCATGTTCACTTATTGTATCACATCCTTTTTACTCAAGATTGTGAATCCTTTTCCATATGCTTCTTCTAGATTGATGGGAGTGTTTGTTACTTTGTTATCATAAAATGGTTGAGTGTTTGCTTGTTAGAGGAACTAGGTTCACCTATTATAGGGAACTTAGGTTCAACTTTTATTTTAGGATGTAAGTAACCAAATGTCTCAAGAGGTGGTATCATAGGAAGATTTGGTTTTTTCATGGATGGATAAAAGGATGTGTTAGCTTCAAGGTTGTTAAGACAATCATTTAGGAACTTATTCATGTTGTCATCATCTTATCCAAGGATATCAATATCACGAGGAAGACATGCATTAGGAGTTGAGTGTGCATGAATGAGTTCAATTTTGTTAGGGTCATTTCCAAAAACACAGCTTGACACATCCACTAAGGACTTTAATGGCATCCAAAGCTTGATAAAGCACATATCCATGATGCAAATTTTAGATTCTAAACTATGCAACAATGTGAGGTGAGATGATCTAGATGCAATTTTGAATTTAAGCAATGCATAAGATGAACTGATTTAAACTAGATGCAATGAATTGGATAAAACATGAAATCTGTAAACTGAAATTGAAGGGTAACAACAACAAACAAAAGTTCAAAAATAATATTTTGAATGCTAGAAAATGCAGTGCAAAATGTGCAGAAGGATTGATTCACCCAGGGTGGTGAATGAGTCCTAGTGATGATTTTTTTGAAAATTCTCAGAATTTTTGAATTGGATTTTATGCTTTTTATGTTTTTTGATCTATTTTTGAGATGCAAATGTAGAATTTGAATGATTTTCAATGAAATTAGATGCAAAAATTTAAGCTAAAATGAGCTTTCACTAATGTAAAATTTGAAACCCTATAATGCAAATTAACCAATGCAAATCCTAATACAATGTTAATGCAAGCTAAATCTAGGATGAAAATGCACTCCAAATCAGAATTATGATGTTCTAAATGTAGGTTCACCAAAATGAAAGGTGGAAAATTGAAGCCCTTTTCACCTTTAGGGTTTTGGACCAAAAGGGGAAACTTTCACTAACTTTCACTCAAGAACAAACCCTTGAGATCTCAAAAGAGAAAGAGATTTTTTGAGAGGGATGTCCTAGGGGATGAATATGATCTAATAAGGGGTTCACCACCAATTTTAGACTTGGAAAAGACAATGAAATGTAAGATGAATTGAAACCTAGTTGAATGCAAACTAACTCTAAATGACCTAGAAAGATGAATGAAATGCAACAAAAAAATGTTAAACATAAAGTGTGCACCTGGGAAATTGAAGATGACTGAATGGAGGTTTGAATCACTAAAAAATATGTTGTTAAGGATGACTAGGACTCATTTTCCAAGTTGGGAAAATCAATCTTATTTTTGGGAAATTGTGTAGGAACAAATTTCTGCCAAAAGGGTATCCAGATCTGCAAAATCTTGAAAATGTATTGGAATTGGGACTCATTCAGCAGAAGTGGTGAATCAGTCTAGTTGGGATTTTTTACAACTTTCAAATCTGATTATGTTCTTCCTTGTTTGGTTTGTCCTTCTTGACTAAATTTTAGATCTGAATCTCCGATTTGCAACCTATAGGTCTTCTCCAATGTTCTCCAAGGCTTGATGACAACTTTGATCACTTGAAAACTTTTCTCCAATATTGATCCTTATAAAATATGTAGCCTAAACCTACAAATCACAAACAAAGGAGAGGGGAAACTTCTGTGGTGTTAGTGGATAGGGGTTTGCCTTGTTCAAACCCCTTGTTGGTAATTAAACCTTGAAATGAAAGCAATTATGAATGGAGAATGATGAATGAACAAAAGATAATGTTGCAACTCACCAAATCCTAGCAATAAGGTACTACAAATATGCTTGAAATCATTGCAATGGATGTGGTTCTTGAATCTTTCTTGAATGATGTTAATCTTGCTTGAAACACTTGCTTGAATCATAAACCCTACATCACAATTGTTAGCACAATAAAAAATATGATGAATGCAATCTTTGACATGATGATTGGCACTTGAATGCTGCTCTAAAATGCTTGATAATCTACCCTTGAATTCCTTTGAATGCTCTTGTGAATGCTTGAAGTGCTCTTTTGAGTGCTAGGTCCTGAATATGAGTGAAAGAACCTTGTATTTATACCTAATTATGTAAGAATTCCTGAAATTACAACACTACAAGACGACATCAAATAGATTAGGAGAATAAAATCTCATTATAAGTTTTGAATTAAATTTTATTTTGGGCCACACGAGACTCATTTTCCCAAGGTGGTGAATAAGTCCCATCAGGGATAATGTAAGGGACCAAAAGCAAAAAGTGCTTAGAAATGTGTGAAAATTAGTTTGAGGCCAAAAGATCCAAGTGGGACCCATTCACCCAAGGTGGAAAATGAGTCCTAGATCACTAATTATAGGCCACACAAGCCAGAAACACCTAAATTATGATTGGTCAATGATTAGTGTCTAGATTATCCTTGAAAAGATGTAATAAATGAGGCTTGTGGATGCAAAATAGGGTCGATTAAGGCATAAGAAAGCCCAATTATTAATGAAAAGCCTAGAAAAGTGTGAAAGTGTGTTACAACACTTTACAACACTCCAAATAAGGAAAGATTAAGGTTGATTTTGATTACAATTATGTTTATCATGTTTAATTTTATTTGATAAAACTCTAGAAAAGTGTGAAAGTGAGTTACAACACTTTAGCAAGGTACCATCAAAAGTCCATTAGTTCACAAGGGCCCAAGACCTAATGTGAATGTGTCAACCACATTACAACACTAAATCAAGGCAAAATTAAGCCTAAATTCACAAGGAGGGCCCAAACAAGTGTGAAAATGTCCCCAACGACATCTTTTGACACTACAATAGCATAAAATAAGTGGGTTGGTAATACCTCGAGTGTGTTGAACACCCAAAATATTGAGATGGGGTTGAATCAGTATTCTCTAAAACCACTTAAACATTTAAACATTCATTCCACATAGAATAATCAATTTTTAGTAAGAAAAGAAAGCATGAGCGCAACCATCAAAACCACATAACACTTGAACACTAGATTTTATGTGGAAAACCCAAAAAGGAAAAAACCACAGTGAGGATTAGCTTACAATATATTATGATTGGTTATAAGATATTACATAAGTGCTCATTACAGGTGGACTCACTGTCCTAGTGAACTCACTGACCATAGAAAGAATAAAATATAGAAGAGGGGTGTAACACAACCAAAATGAATAGTTACAAATGCATCTACAACATGTTGGAACACAGTTCCATTGAAGTTCAACATATAGAGTCAACACACTTCATATCACTCTGATCTAAAAGTCTGCTTTGCTCTGCTTTGCATTCACATCACTTTCACACAATTCACATCAATAATACATGCATATTATATCTACCATTATATTCCCCACAACACCAAAAATGAACTTACATATATACCCATTACATTCTCAAACCCTCGCAACATTAATTAGGGTGCCCTAATTAGATGTATCATGCAAAATATAACTTGTCTACTCAACATACACACCTTGTGCCTTAATTCAAACTTGTAACACATAAGATAGGTCAAAGTGGACCTATAATAATACCATTATAATGGATCAACACTTATATAACCTCCACAATGCTCATATCATAATAGGTTGTCACTCATGAAGACCTAACATCAAAATTCACCAACTGATCAACCAAAAATAGACAAATAGACCTCCAAAATTCATGCCACTTGGAACATAGACACTACTAACACCTGCAAACATTCCCACAAATCTACAATACAAGATACCATTTTGCGATGAAGTGCGAACTCACCAAAACGTACACCCTGTATTGGTAACCACTGTCACTACCAAACACAATATTTTGTCATTCATAACTTCTTCACCAGAGAATAAAACAATGTGAAAATTTGGATTTAGACTCCTCTAACATCCAAGAAAATTCCATTAAAATCACAAAGTAGGATTCTTCAACGTGGATGAATGCGGACCAAAATATTGGATGTCCTATACACTAAAAACACTATTCTGACACTTAGCCAATTTTCAACTTCAACTATTTGCACCAAATCAAACCTTCTTGCAACTAAGCACTAGATTAACATGTTTATGAATACTCATGCTACAAAAAATGGTTCACACATCAATCTTCATTCCAAACTAGAATGCTGACATCAATGACAACATTGTACTTACATATTGTACAACTTATGCTCATCCCTCATGCTCATGTTGCCAATAGACATGTCAATGACAAGCTCTCTAATCTTCCAACAATCTCCCTCTTTGTCATTGATGGAAACATGCCCAAAAATTCTCTCTAAAACTACTCTCCCCCTTTGACATCAAGGGCAAAGGGTGCATACATGTGTTTTGTTCTTCTCCCACTTGAATGACTTGCATGGTTTTGCACTTACCGAATTACACAGATACTCACATACTCATGCTCCCCCTAACTAATATACACATATATATATATACATGGGAGTAACCAAAATTCTAAAATTTTAACTAACTTCCCCAATAGTGCTATTCATCAAACAAATCAAAATTTGCACTAGAAAGCTTTCTCTACCATCCACATATATATATATATATATTCAATGAAGTCTAACTAAGAAAATGAAATGCATAACAAGAAATAAATATATACCATTAACCAAAAGAAGTAATTGAAACTTGCAACTTCTCAAGGTGTGCTTGTTACTCTTTCTTTCCTTCATCTCGACCTTCCTTGGCTAGGCCAAGCACGTGGCTATGAGTCTCGAACTCCATAAGAAGTTCTTCACCATCATTTAGAGTGTTGGGTATTGGATTAACTTCAATGATTTGTCTATACTCATCAGGGCATTGGAGATAGGTGTGAATTTTTCATTCAGCAGATCCATGATATGTCCAAGCTACATAATTATCTTCTCCTTTTGTACTTGTAGTTGGAAGACCTAATCATGCAGATTTGCAATTACTGTTCCTGTGCTCCCATCAATGTCTTGTTCCAAATCATAGGAACTAGATGCCTTATCAATTTGGGACTCAATTGATTCCATCTCATCCTTGATGCTTTTAGTGGAGCTAGGCCACTTCATGCAAAATTAGAACAACACTTTGGCTTCTGCAACACAATTTTGCACATCTTTGAGATTATTTTGAAATTTATTGTGTATCATGGCATACTTCTCTATTATGTCCACTTATTTATTATTATTCACCTTTTTATCTATCTCCTCTAGTTTTTCCTTCAAACCATTGGAATACTCTTTAAATGAATAAAGCAAAAACTTCAAATTTCCCATACCAAATAAAGAATGATCTATGATCCCATTGGGTATGCTCTCTTGTAGCACTTTCACTACCTCATTAATAAGCCTTGTGCTCTTTTTATGAGTTTGCAAGATTTCCTTTCGACAAGAAGCATGGAAAGCATCACCTAACTAAAGCTTGTGCAAAGGAGAAACTCTATCTATGTCAACTTGCACCCTTGTTGCATATGAAGTTGTAGTAGCCAAACAGACACAATAGGTTGGAAATGGAGTTGCATACTTAAAAATTTATTCAATGAATCTCTCGAGGTACCAAAATATTCACCTACTACCTTCACATTATCTTCTGCATCTTTCTTTTCCAAGGCCTTTTCCTTGTCACCAATGTTGACTTCTGCATTTTCATTCTTTTTCTTAGCATTGACCAGTTTTTCTTCATCCTTCTTTTCCTCATCAACTGATTCATCAATTTTATCCGAATGAATATTTAGCTCTAGGCTAGATTGTATTGCTTCTTCAACATTCCTTTCTAGTTTCAAAGGAGGGGAGTTGTGATCTGTAAATGCATCCTCCTGTGTTTTTGTAACATTTACTTTTGTAGTAGCATTTTCTCCCATTAGAGAAGCATCACTGATAATACCTTCTTCTATAGTGTTCTCACCATCAATAACATTCTCTTTAACACCATTTTATTCCACATCTAGAAGAGTGCCATCCTACACATTCTCCTCTTCTATCTCATGATTGCATTGAGCATCTTCATGTTGAGCTTCTTCTGGTGTAATGATTTTCACAACAGGCATGTCATCATGCATCTTCTCTTCTTTGTCCAAATTTAGTCCTAATCTTTGTGCCAAATCTGCAACCTTCTCCACATTTTCATTCCATAGCCTTTCAAGATCATTCTAATCTCTACTCATAAGGGTAGTTACCCTTTGCTTTGTTTGGAACTCCTTATTGTACAAATGAGTCAATGTGGCTTTATTTTCATCCAAGAGGGGTGCACTAACCTTTTCCAAAGCAAAAGATCTTAACTTTGCTTCTTCATCAATGATTTCTTGTCTTCTAGCATATTGTACATTTCTCAATTCTTCAGGCAATTGGTTTTCAATATTCTTCATATTCACTTCAAAAGTGACAATGTATTTCACAATTGCCTCTTTTATGGTTGCTTTATCAACATAATTTGTTGTAGTATACAGTGCAACTATTTTCTCTAGCATTTCATGCTCTACAATACCATTGAATAAAGCATCTAATTTCATGGGGCTATGTTGTCTTACCAGAGATGAAGACATACCCTTATTCTTCTTTGCTCTTGGTGACACCTTTCCTTTGTTGGAATCCTTTTTTTTTCCCTTATTTGTATCCTATAGCCTTCTTTCTCTATATCAATTTCAATCTCATTTTTAGTGTCCATAATGTCTACTTTTGTATCTTCCCACTAGAATCTTCCTCAAATGTAGTAGATTTTTTCTGTATTAGAAGCTCTATATCTTCTTATTCTTCCTCCTCTTCTTGAACAACATTGACACTAAAAAATTTGTCTCTTTTAACTTTTGTTTTTATTCTTCTCCTTACAAGGCCTATTTTCTATGTTGCTAGAGTGGCCTTTTCTTTTATTGGCATCTTTTGCTGCTTTGTTGGAGTAGTCTTCTCCTTCATTGGAGTACTTGCAAACTCTTTCCTCTTCTCACCAATGATAGACTTAGTCCCGAAGGACTTTGGGGCAACCAGAGGAGTGGTCGCTATTCTATTGGATCTCTTGAAACTAGATGATCCTTCTGGAGCATCAATCAAGCCTTTAGCTTTCTTTGTATCCTCCTTCTTTAGACCCACCATCTTTGCAACTTGTGCAGTTACTCTCTCAACAATATTTTTTATTTATTTTTGTCTTTGGTCGATGTGCACTTTCATGGACTTCTCCTCATATGTACCATACCTCTCTTCAGAGGTGTCTCTTGGTTTGCTCAACATGAAATATGTTGAAGTGGTGATTTCTCACTCTATGATCTCATATACCATCTCTGGGATCCATAAAGTCCTAGGCTCAATATCCTGTATGATGCAACAATCCTTTGAGACTAGGAAAGTGATATCATTCTTATATTTTTCAACCATACTCTAGGGAATCCTCTCTCTAGCCTGCATATTCTTCTGAAATATTTTAAAAAATCCCCAAAGAGCTTCATCTTGTGCACCCACATCACCTATCCTCCTTAGGTGGTTTCTGATTTGATGTGCAACCAATTTATCCTTCAGCCAAATTATGTTCTTTGTTCTGGGTAGTTACCTCAAGAAGTAAAACAATAAACAAATAATCAATATTTTCAACTTGTAAGGATATTTTTAATCCTTTGTCTTCTCCAAGTTCTCAATTAATTATGCCCTCAATAATTCACACAAATCAAAATCTGCACTGTTTACCACCATCTCATATGTCGTGTCTATTGTGGTGGTTGATACAAAATTCTCCATGTTAGAAAAGTATATCTTATAACCAATCACCATTTCAACATATTTGACTACCAAGTTTCTAATATCCTTGATTATTAAGGCTCTTTTATCATACTTTTCTCTAGTTAACTCCATAACAACCTCCTTCTTTATAGACTTAAGCACCAAAATTGATCTGCTTGAGCTCAAACCAATAACAACCCTAATTACCTCCTTGGTAATCATGCTAGGAATATCCAACCACACAAATCTATCAAGAATTTGGCTTAGAACATACCTCACCCACACATAATCGTGGAAAAAGTTGGGGAAATATTGCCATACATTGAGCTTCTTCTCCACCAAGTTTTGAAATTCAGGTTTCAACTCAAAATCGTCTTTGATGAGTTCCTTCACCAATACATCACCCAACTTGGGCTAATAATATTCTTCCAACTTCCCATGAATGTAACTTCTCACATCTTCAATGTGTAGCACACCATATGAAATCCTTGAAAATGCATTGTACGTGTCGGTATCCATAGACTTGTCAGGATGTCTCTTGAATTTTGGTCGGGGTCATTCTGAGACCTCAATTACTCGTGGAGTGGCCATTTCAAACTTTTCAAAACACTTTCAAAAAATTAAGGCAAGATATAATTATAAGTACCTTTGATCACCATTTGATTAGGCTTTCACACAAAAGAACTTCTAAAATTCTTCAACCACTTCACTTCGCTCCTTCACCGCTATGCTCTCCTTAAATACTTGTTTGCAAATGAATTTTCATTTAAGTGCAATCACTTAAAATTCCTTTTGAACTAACCTAATTCGTAATGAATGCACATTTTAAAAAGCTAGTAAAAGCCCTAACTCTATGCACAGTCAACTTCAAATGCCCTGCAAACTTCTGCAACTCAATATTTTCCACCAATATTTTCTCCAGTAGGTTAAATATGTCAACCTAAACCATATATCCATGTGTTGAAATATCGACACCATTTCTTTGGCAGGGGATAAGAAATTTTCTATTAATTCTCCCCCTAAGCCAAAGCTTTCTACTTAGTTTCCAAAGGAAACATCTGCACTAGATGTTGATATAGACTTCCAAATCTTGTTCACCTCTCTCTTCATTTCTACTAGATCAACCTCTTTCACTAGATTATTCTTCTTTACCAGATTAGCCTTCTTGCTTCTGTAAAACTTTGAAATATATCCTGGTTTGTTGTAATTATAGCATATGACTTTCGTTTGACCAAACTTACTTCCATTCATTTTGGATCTGCATTAATTTGCTTTATGCCCAAATTCATTACATGTATAATATTAGCCATTGAAAGATTGTAACATCATATTGTTATAGCCATTCATCATTTGATTTTTGCATTCACTAGCCTTATGACCAAATCTTTTTCATATAAAACATTGATCGAAAAAGGATGGAACATTTTGATTCATTATGCTTCTACACTCTACAACTTTATGTCCAAATCTATTGCACAAATAACAAAAACCATTAAAACATGGGTACCTTTGTGCATTTGGTTGTCTAATCGATGGTATTTTGAAGTCTTTCCTTTGTTTCTAGACTTGCTTTCTAGTACTCTTCTTGTCCTTAATCTTCTTTTCAGTTTGATTTGGAGCTTGATTTGTTTTTAAGCTTTCACCTTTCTCAAACCCTAATCCTTCTTTGTTTTTAGATCTTTTTGATTTGCAATCATTTCATCAGGCATAGATGTACTCTTCTTGAATATGTCTTCATGACTCTTTTATTTTTCAAGATTTGATCTCAAGGTCAAAACTTCTTTGTCAAGTTTTGAACATTCTTTAGATTTGCTTTTCATCTTAGCATTCAAACATTCTTTAGCTCTTTTTCTTTCTTCAACTGGAACTTTTAAACTGGTAATTGTTTCATTTGCTTGCTTCAACTACTCATTGACTTTCTTATGTCTTTCTCTAAATTTCTTGATTTGTTCTCTTAATTTTCTAATGCATTCATATACTTCCTTGACATTTTCCTTTAGATCTTTATTATCATTTTCAGTCCTTTCCAAAGCTTCAAGATCTATTATGAGTTCTCCATTCATGTCAACCATGCAATCTTCTTCAGTGAATAAAAAAAAAAAATTCTTCTAGAGGAGTAGGATATCTTCTAAGAGCCATGTGCTAAACCTCCAAGATCTTCCCCAAGTGGTTAAGCTTCTTCCAAGGAACCAAGCTCTAATACCAATTGTTGAACACCCAAAATACTGAGAGGGGGGTGAATCGGTATTCTCTGAAACCACTTAAACATTTTAACATTTAAACATTCATTCCACATAGAATAATAAATTTGTAGTAAGAAAAGAAAGCATGAAAGCAACCATCAAAACCACATAACACATGAACACCAGATTTTTACGTGGAAAACCTAAAAAGGGAAAAAACACGATGAGGATAAGCTCATAATATATTATAACTGATTATAAGATATTACAAAAGTGCTCACTACAGGTGGACTCACTACCCTAATGGACTCATTGCCCATATAAAGAATAAAAGATAAAAGAGTGGGGTGGCACACATCCTGAATGAACTGTTACAAATACATCTACAACATGTTGAAATATAGTTCCACTAAATTTCAATGTACAGAGTCAACACACTTCATATCATTTTGATCTAAAAGTCTAATTTTCTCTACATTCACATCACTTTCACACAATTCACATAAAAAATACATGCATATTCACTATCTACTATTCTATTCCCCACAACACTCAAAATGAACTTACATATTACCCATTACATTCCCAAACCCTTGCAACATCAATTAGGTTGGCCTACTTAAATGTATCATGCAAAATATAACCTTTCTGCTCAACATACACACCTCGTGCCTTAATTCAAACTTGTAATGCATAAGATAGGTCGAGGTGGATCTATAATAGTTCCCTTATAATGGATCAACACTTACATAACGTTTTCAATACTCATGTTAGATTAGGTTGACACCTGTGAAGACCTAACATCGAAATTCACCAACTGATCAACCACAAACAAACACATGGACCTCCAAACATTATGCCACTTGGAGCATATAATCTATTAACACCTATAAACACTCTTACAAATCCACAAGACAAGATACCATTCTGCGATGAACCACTTTCACTAGCAGACTTGATATTCTGTCATTCATAAATTCTTCAAAACAATGTATAAATTTGGATTTGGAATTCTATAACATCCACCAAAATTTCATTAAAACCGCAAGGCAGGATTCTTCAAGGAAAACCAATGCATACCAAAATACTGGATGTCTTGTACACCGAAAACACTATTCTGACACAACCAATTTTCAACTTCAACTTTATGTACCAGATCAAACCTTCTTGCAATTAAGCACCAAATTAACAAGTTCATGCATGCTCATGCTACAAAAAAATGTATACACATCAATCTTCATTCCAAACCACAATGTTGACATCAATGACAACATTATACTTGCATACTGTACAACTTATGCTCATGCTTCATGCTCATGTTGTCAATAGACATATCGATGGCAAGCTTTCTAATCTTCCAATAGAATGACCCTTGCTCAAGTTGTTGCACCCACAAAAGATATCAAATATGCACTGGTTGATCGACAAATCATGACAGTAAACTAACTTCCTTTATTGCATGAAAAATGGAATTCTTACAGTCTGAAAATAATCTCTAAGGATTTCTCATTCAATATTACATATCCATTGCAAATTGATAACAAAAAACTAACAATAATTAACTATTAACTATTAACTTACCACGTATAAACAATCACATTGCTAGATTTTCTCCTAAACCACATATCCCAATATATAGGTTTGAGAGGAGTCTTATTCATTCTAGGACTAGTGAAAACATAACATTAATGAATACACCCACTCTCCCTCAAGAATAGGGAGAGGACTAGTCTTTAAAATAGAAAACCATACATATGAAATAAAAGAAGAAAAACCAAACCAGGACTCTGCTCCTAATGGTTAACCCCCATGACAGGGACATGTTTCTTGGAAACTGTCACATCATGCACCACTTTTATTTGGAACACTCTTCTTCTTCCAATTGCCTTATTGGTGGATAAAAGTGTATTTATGGTGATTCACAATTGACCATTCAATAGCCACCTTCACTCTCCTTTGGAAGTCTCATGCTTCAATCATTTTGGCTTCTCTCCTACAATTGTCCATAGTCCTTTGCTACAGGTTGAAAACCCAGTTGTTGCGAGCTACAATCTTCTTGGATGCAAAATGTTAGTTTTCCTACCAAGGCATTCACATCATTAACAATCATAATTAAATCATAAAAAATATACTAAATCTTATGAACATTTATACATCTATATTGTAAGCATATATATCAATATATCATATTTATATTTCCACCTATTTAGGTCTGTCAAAGTGCATAAAAGGCATATGAAAGATGTATGAAGTTTTGGAAATGTTTGTGAAACTTAGCAAATGAAATGATAAAAGCATAAATTGATGAAGGAAAAACTAGCCATTATCTAGACCCATCAAGTAGGAGACTATGATCGAATTTGATGGAATTTACAACATAAAGAAAAACCTCTTATACTTTTGTAAGGATGCTTAGCAAAGGAATGGGATAGGAAAGGAATATTTTTTTTCAAAGATATAGTGCATAATAATTAGCTAAAAAGCTGGGATGACCTAAGGACATACTATAATTTGCCTCAAACCTAGTGGAGAACTTATACTATTTTGAGAGAAGTAATTAGGAAAGTAGAGTATACTACTCAACATGAACCAAATGGTAAAGATCTGGATAGATATAAATGGATAGGTGGAACTAAATTAAATAAAGTTAAAACCAAGAATGTCTATAAAGCCTTAGCCAATAATAAATAAATTCTCAAATATTTGAATAAATACTGGAATCTAGAGATAGAAGATAAAACATGGACTAATTACATTAAATGGATTTGGAATGATAACATAGAACCAAAAAAACTTATTTCAGATGGTTGATTATGCTACCTAAACTCCTAGGTATCTCCACTCTTAACAACTTAAAATTTTGTGAAATTTGTAAGATGCATGAATCTATTATGCATATTTTTTATGAATATTTTTTTGCAAAGGAAATTTGGCTCATATTCTGCTCAAATTTAAATGGATGGGAAAAAAGGGAAACATAATGGATTGAAATTTTAATGGGATTCATTGAAAAATTAGATAAAGCTACAAATTTGTTTTGGTTAATTCTTTCTATTGAAATTGTAGATCATTAATTTGGAAAGTTAGAAACGAAGAGTGGTTCCAAGGTAAGAAGAAAATACTTATCGAGTCTTCAAGAAGACTCATACTTTTTAATGTTTCAATGCGGGTAGCAGATCTATTGAAGAATTCCAAAAATAAAACTGCCAAGATGGGTAAAGATGCAAAAATGGAGAGGAACGGGACAATTGAGCAACATGAAAACCAATGGCCTTGTATTAAGGAAAGTAATAACCTATTTTTGGCAAAATTCATAGAGTTTCAAAGAAATTTTAACATGGAATACAAAGAAGAAGTGAAAAAATGCCTAGAGCACCAAAAGAGACTAAAAGGCTAGCTGAATCAAGTAGGAAAAACCATACAGGTACAAGGTTTAAACTTGTTCCAACTTAGTTAAAACATAAAAAAATGTGGATAAAAGACTACAATATATAATATGTAACAAATTATGTTATTGTTGAGCATATAAATGTTAAATACTAAAACATAATGGGTGTATATTTTTGTAAACTATTTTCAATAGAAAAGGACATCAATATGGAGTATATTTATATTTTTTAGAAACTTTATTTTTTCCCACTTGTGTTGAACAAAGACCTTTATGTTTTATGAAACATCGATGTATGAACTATAAAATATAAAATAAGTCTAATAAATAAATAAATGTATTATAAATTATACTTAATTTTTTTTTATTCTAGGGGATACAATTATGCAAAATCATGGGTCATGATGACTTTATTTCATTGTTCAAACCTTCTTCTAAAATAACATTTTTTGTTATTGAAAACTAGGTGAGTAGAAGGAAAAAGGTTCAACTAAAGACCTATGCATGAAGGAATTTTGATTGAATTCCCTTTCCTAAGAATATTTTGGTGTTTGTATTTTAAAATGGGAAAAGGACCCTTATTCAAACCCATTTCATTCGAAGCCCCCTTTAGTTGAACTTTGTTTACATGTGGTAGGCCTTGACCTTCATTCAAAGACGTTTGACAATTTTGGACTTTCAAAATATATTTGTGCCTCATCCCACAATTGGGACATAAATTTATTCTTTCATCTTATGAAGAAGCAATAAATTCAATAAATTAGATATGATTAGTCAATGAAAAGATGCCTAGGGAATAATATGAGAGATTGAAGATTTGGGCTCATCGCAAAGTAGTAAAAATAAACAATCTGCTCTATAAATAATGAATTGATTTATCTAGGTCTAATAAATGATATAACAATTAATGACTAATCATACCTAAATAAATAAATGGTGGAGTTTGATAAAAATAAACAAAAGGTGATGTAGTGATTAATTTTTGTTTATTAGAAATGAATAGTTGATATGAAAGACATGACTGCACAAGGAATTTTATAATTAAATTTCAAATTCCAAAATGGTCTTTTTGTTACAAACTCTATGATATATTCATCTCTAGTCTTTACTTTTTATCAAGATATGTTTGCGTGTGGTTTTGTTTGAACCATTGGGATTCTATTTGTAATTGTTGTAGAATCCCAAAACATGTACACCTATGACTAATATTTGCTTTGGACAATTTAATAAATGCTTTTGGGGGTTTGCTATGAGAAGATTGAAGCATGCAACTTCCTTAGCTCCTAGTCAAACCCCTTTGCTGATCTCATAAGGTTGAAAATACAAAGGATACACAAAATATAAAAATGCCCAACTTCCTTAGCTCCTAGTCAAACCCCTTTGCTGATCTCATAAGGTTGAAAATACGAAGGATACACAAAATATAAAAATGCCTAAAGTGTAGCATCTACCAAATCAATGATGGAAGTGTAATGCTAGTTGCTTTTAATAAACTTTTAATGGTCCTTAGATGTTCAATATCTAATTTTTGGATACTTTGATCTACAATTTTATGATGCCTTCTAACGTCCTAGGACTTGATTTTAAATACAAAACCCTAGATGTTTAATTCAAATTATTTGAGCATGTAATTTGATAAGCAACTATCAATTACTTGAAATGTTACTCCCACTCCAAGAGTGATAAAATTTGAAATTTTAAAAGTAAAATAAAATTTGAATGTGTAATTATATTTAGAAGAGAGAAACTCTAAAAAATAAAATAACTAACTTTAAAATTAAATTTACACCAATACAAAAAAACTCATCCAAAACCTATCTATACACAAAACAAAATAAATTAAACATTGAATTAATAAATTTAAAATAATACTAAAAACAAATATACAACCAAAAAATTATCTAAACTTTTCTCCTCAATAAATATATAATATAGTGAGAGTTCCCACAAAAAACAAGAGACACATTTGGGTTAGGTTCTGCAATTGTGGGGTGTGCTTGGTTGTTTTAAACATTTAGTTAATAGAAGCAACTATAGGTGTAGTGTGATTGTTTGTTGTTGTATAATGTTATTAATATAGTTTAATGTAGAAAAATTTGAAGCCAATTGTGGGGTGTGCCTGGTTGTTTTAAACATTCAGTTAATAGAAGCAACTATAGGTGTAATGCGATTGTTTGTTGTTGTATAATGTTATTAATATAACTTTAATGTAGAAAAAATAAAATAAAATTCAATGATACAAATATATTATTATTATTATTATTATTTTTAAAAAAAGGGGTAAAAATTTATTCAATCAGAACCAAAGATACAAAGAAAGGGCCCTAGGCCCACCAAAACAAGAATAAAGAAAGCAACAACACTACATTTTTTGTCCTCTAACATTAACTTCTCTAAGGTCTCAAGATAATTAGGAGGTAAACCATCCCTCCCTCCAATATCCCAACCATCAACATTCTCAAAAGCCCACTTTTCCAAACAATCAGGCACTCTATTCCACTCTCTGGGGATATGACAAAAGGGAACAAAATCCAAGGAACTACAAAGGCATAAAATCTGTCTAACCATCAAAGCCAGCTGCCAACTAACATCATCCAAATTCTGTTTGTTCAACATATCCACAACAATTTGAGAGTCTGACTCACAAATAATCCTCCTCCAGCCAAGCACATAACCTCTCTCAATAGCAATCTTAATAGCAAGAGCCTCCATCAAATTATTAGAATGCTTCCCTTTATAATCAGAGAAGAAAAAAACAACACCTCCATCATTACCTCTTCCTATACCACCAATACCAGCATGCCCAGGGTTTCCACGAGAGGAACCATCAGTATTAACCTTCAAGACTCCAACAGGGGGAGGTATCCACCTCCCATCCCTACAAATACTTTGCTTAACATGTCGTGATCTTTTTCTAGCAGTGCAACCCAATCCACTGTCTCCTAAACTCAAATTCCTAACAATAGCGTAATCACCTGGATCAACATTTTTAGACATGTCACACTTTGTAGAGATAGTCTCTTGAAGCCTGCTAACTATCCTCTGCCACAATTGAAAGCTCCCCAATTTGGAGCCACAAAAAACTCTACGATTTCTTTCCAACCAAAGATTCCATATAATAAGACTAGGCCCAATGGCCCAAGCCACCTGAAGAAAAGAAGTCTTCGCTGGGGGCCTGCCCATACTTTCCCAAAATTCAATTAAGGTGGTAGCATGAATACAAGCGTGTATGCCTCCCACCACCTATGCTAGATCTCTCTGGAGAAGGGATAGAGAAAAAACAAATGGGAGCTACATTCCTCATTGTTCAAACATAGAAAACAAATGGAGGGTTCCTGAAAGCCTCTCTTGCGAAGATTCTCCCTTGTAAGGCATTTTCTCTGAGCAACCAACCATAAGAAAAAGTTACACTTGGGCCAAGAGGAGTTGTTCCATACCTTCTTCCACCAGGGCACATCTGCCAGACCATGTAATTGCCTATCAAACACAACATAACCTTCAACAATAGTAAATTTTCCTTTTGGGTTGGGGCCCCAAGCCAGAGTGTCCCTCGCTGTAAGGGAGCTGCATAACCTACCTTCCAAGATTTTAACCAGCTCAGAACGATCTGCAAAAGAGCCACCCAGGGGCCACTCATGTGGATCCTTCAAGCAAGTCTACAAATATATTATTATAATAACTCCATATATATATATATTTTTAATACTATAGGGGTGTCCCCGTGACCTAGCCTAGCGACTAGCAACCCTTAGCTTAACTCCATATATATATGTTTATATTTCTTTTTATCCTTTGATAATGTGATTTTTTTTATAACTTTTGCCTTGCTAAATTATATTATTATATGTATATTTTTTAAAATCTATACCTTACTACTTAATGCAAATGGATAGATTTTATTGAAATATTAATTGAATATAGATAAATTTTACTTTGATATTAAAAAATCTTACCAATTATTAAATGAAATATGAAAAATACCACCTCAAAAAGTCAACAATGTAATTTTATTATGATGTATGTAATAGTGCTCATTTCAATGAATTAAATGATTGCATTGTACATAATTTAGAAAAAAAATAAAAATGATTTTTGCACTAACTATTCACAACATGAACCGATAGAAAGAAAGATAAAATATATTTTAACAATTTTAAAAATAGACATTTAAATATAGACTATATAAAATTCTTGATCAAATTTTTAATTCTAGATGTTCATTGGTTAGACTGTCACTATTTAAAGAAATTGCATGCAATACATGCATTAATATTCTGCTTGGGCAGAACTAATAATTATTGGTGTAACCAATTACAGAACAAGCATAAATACCTATCTATAAATAAAGAGCACCTTTAAAATAATTATTTGTGTAACCGTTGGATTTTGAACATGCAGTGTTTGTGCAGCAATTTGAAATTTATTGCAACAAGTTAGGTACGTGTAGTTATTTTGGGCAAGATTTGAATTTGTAACAGCAAGCTTTCAATTTGTCAGAGACGATATTGGATTCTACGGCCCTTTTTTCCAATCTCCACTCCCAGCCCAGCCTTGAGAGCCTTTCAGTTGGTCCGTAATCTTTCAAATACCCATTTCTTACAGATGAAAACAACGCAGCATTGATGAAATTGTAAAGGCTGAAAAAAAGGACATTTTACCACAGGATGACTGGATTTTGTTTGGAACTATGAACACTGGGTTCACAATGCAGGTCAGAGGGTACAATTAGGATTGATTTTATTTGCTGCAGTTGAAGGGGTTTATTGGAGTAGTCTGGACCGGGAAGTTTAAGGGTTTTTGTTTTATACTTTTGAATTGGATTTTCATCGGGATAAAAAGAATGAGCCCTCGGCGAATTGTTATTGAAATTAGCTCTTCGTCGGATGAAGATATTAGTCCTAAGCGCAAGACCAAGAAAACCTTTCATGGCAAAAACCCTTCTGGTCAGAAGAGGGTTTCTGTCATAAGGACACCTTGTTTTAAGAAGAGTAATAAGAAGAAACGGAACATCAGGGAAGTTGACGATGACTGCATTATCTTGGATTCTGACCCAGAGAAGAGAGATTGCGGATTGAATGTACACTTAAACGAATCACCAAAGGATTTGCTGGTTGTGGCAGAGCATGGCCAGGTATGTATGATGGGTGTGCTTACGTATTCTGTAAATTTAATAGATTTCCATTCATGAGCTCTTATTGGATGTATTAAGGAGATCCCATGCACACTCTGTTATTTGATGAATTTGGTAAACATATTTATTCTGCTTTTTGATTAATCCAGTAGGACCCATATAGTCTCTGTTGTTAACTAAGGAATTTGTGGTGGTAATGGAGGACACTTCTAAGATTGAGAGACAATTTGAAAACGCTTGGAAAAGAGAGAACCGAGTTTAAACTCCTGTTATATTAGGGTTAAGTACTCTGGATGTAGGTCTATTGGTAAGGTTTGGTTCATTTTTATGTTTGGTTTAAGTTTGAAATTATGGAAATTTGAAATTTATATTATTTTTTATCGGTAATTAAATCAGGTTAATAGGATTGTAAGATTTTTTTTTTTTTAAATTTAAAAGATTGTAAGATTATAGAAATTTGAAGTCTATATTATTGTTTACTAGGTTAATAGGATTGCCAGAATTTTTTTTTAAAAAAAAAAAAAATTGTAGAAAATAAAAATTAAATCATAATTACAATGAGTTTGTTGTGCTTCTGAAATTAATTTTTTAAAAAAAAATTTCGAAGATGAACATTGAGATAAAAAGTTGAGTTCATGATTATTTAGAATGTGGACTCTATATTGGATTATCTCTCTAATGAATAGAGCTACATATCTTTGATCCTCATTATTAATAGGATAGAGAGCCATGATTTACTTTGAAGAAATAGTAAAGCTTGTTATGAATCTCACAATATAGTAGACATTTTAATGCAAAATGTTCATTTAATTCGTGTCCAGTGTTGTAAAACCTACAAATGTGTTGATTTCTCAGATTAAAATGCTTTAATTCCATGCAAAGTTTATGAGATCATGCCTGCAATTGGCCTAAAACAAATTTCAAACCAGAACCAAGTCTAGTTTACCGAGGAGGAATAATGCATCCATCTTCTATATGAATATTGAGCTATAAGTAGTGCTGCAATTTTTGTTGACAATGGTTCTGCTGGCTTTGTTCAAGTTAGTTTTATATAGGCTTTGTACATCTCATCCCTACACCTCTATGAACATCTCTTTTCAACATGTGGGGAGCATTGATAGCAAAGGTATTATGAGGAGGATGATTAATATCAATACTAATTCCTTGCAAACCCATACATTAGGCATGCTAAGTTTCTTGATCTCTTATTCACATAACTTCATAATGATAGAAGAGCCTTGAAATGATGTTTATTTCGTCAATTTGTTGTATCTGCCATAGATCTTAATCTCTGAAGTAACATCATTACATAAAATACAACTGAAATATGAAAAGAATGAATGTCAAATTCAGCTAAAACAATTGCATGTGGAACTGATAATTTTGCTTGCAAGTTTTTGGATAGTATAGAAATAAAAACATTGTCAACCTAAGCCTAATTTCCATGCAAAGTTTGAATCCCCAAATCTCACAAACATATAAAATTGTTGGCAGCACTAAAATCTAGAAAAAAACCCTTTTTATTTTGGCATCCAAAAACTGATGTTAGAAACACTATCTCTCAACTAAATTAAGTGTATAGAGTACAATTTAAATATTATATGTAAAGTAAAACGAAAAAGCCCCTTTGTTGTAAAAAGGTCTAAGTTGTCCCAAGACACATAGTGGCTAATTGTGACCTAAAAAGTCACCTTGCCCTTTCGCATTCTATGAGACAAATCAGACGAATTTAGTAGGGCTCTTTTGACTCTCAATTATCAGATTAATTCAGCATGACCATATACACTATAAGACGAACTCAATATATTCCTATATGTAGGCCCCATACAAAGTCTACTATTAGATATTTTAAATATAATCCCATTTACAATGTGTTATTGGATAAATTCATCAAGTGCTTCATACAAGCTAATTATTTTTGTATGGGGTATTAAAGAAAGAATTAGGATAGGCTATGCGGTTCCATACAGGTTGATTGTTTTGAAAGTGCTCTTTAGCAAGATTATGGTTGCTCTAGACTTCTTGTGTGTTTGAGAGAGTTTAGATAAATTTGATGTATCTCATATTTTTAGATAAATTAAATACATCCTATACACACACCATGCTTAGATGATTTCAATGAATTCAATATACTCTCTACCGTTAGATGATCTTAGTAGATCCCATATATATTTCATTACTAGACATATTTTGTAGATCCCACATACATGTTGTAATCAAATGAACTCAATATATACTATATAGATAAGGGTGTAAGGAAGCAAGGTGTGCAAAAACAACTTCCCATGTTAATCTTGAAGGGAGTGATGTACATAAAACTTAAAAATTGAGACAAATATTACAGAAAGTAGAGGAACATATTAATAAGCATATAAACAATGATATCATAACACAATGATTTATGTGGGGAAAGCTCTTCGGGAGAAAAAAACCCACTCCAAAACTTGCTCAACGTATTATCAAATCCAAAAGAGGATTATAATACTTTTGCAATGCAAGTCTTTACAAGACTATTCACAAGCAATAAAATTGGAAGAATTTCGACAACATTCCAATAACACCTATGTACATGCAAATTCTCATATCAAATCACTTCCTCAAGTACCAATTTATAGACAAATGAACAAGTTGAAAACCATAAATGGTTTTCAAAACCATGTTACAAAACCCCCAAAAGAGGGTGCTGAACTTGGGCGTGATTTCCAATGCCACCCATGAAGATTTGTAATATCCCTTGCCCAATTTGATATGAATATGTGCTCAAGGAATATTGTCAAACACTTTCGATGCAAATTTTCTACTTGCTGGTCTGTGATTTCAGTCTGATTGTATGCTTGTAAACTGATAATAGAATACTCCAAAGCTTGCAAATCAACACTACAATGTCTAAACTATAGTCTAGATGCATGTAAACTTCTTTTAATGCACATACATAATTTCTAAATGAAAAACATGCACCTACAGCCAAGATACATTTTCACAAACACTTGGCATGCAAACTAGTACTTGAATCAAAATGAGCACTACATCAAACACTAGGCTAGCAACCTTTCTTTCCTTTATTGATTGGCAATTTGCATACAAAGAAACATAGATTAGCCAAGACTCTTGGGTTTACAATATCATCTCATACAATGCCAAGTCTGATATAAATGTTCATAGGCATCTACAGCAACTTCTAACATGCAAAAATGAACCAAATGAATATGCTAGAACCTGGTACAAACCGCCTTTGGTGGAGGAAAGACGTGGTCCCTTGGATGCAAAGAATGAGAGCTTTCATCAACCCAAATCTGTCTTAGCATGAGCCGGCCCTGTTTTTATATCAGACCTTTGCTAATAAATTGTAGACAGCTGCAACTTCAAATAATCATGCCCAAATATCATTGCCAAGCTTCCAAGAGATAAGCGCCTAAACCTTCAATTGAAATCAATGCATATTTAAGCCTACATGAATAAATTCTGCCCTCCTAGAGAAATCGCCCCTGTTCTGATCTGAACTTCAATAATAAATAAATGAGGCTCTTAAAAGACTCCCCATGACTCCACAATCCATTGCCATGTACCCAGGAGTGGTGCGCACAAGCTAGAGGGAAGAATCGTTGCAAAGCCAAGCCTCCAAGATCCAAATCGTGGTCTCTACTTGCTTCCAGCTGTGACTGCAAATTTAATATCAGATCCTTATTTATTCTTCAATCTGCAAATGCAAATCTGTATTGAACCCTACAATTAGAATGCAAAGCTATCTCCAAATCTAAATCGTACTAATCATAGAAATTGGCCCTTGGCCATACTTTGAGCACAAATGAAAGGACCGATTTATCCACTCCAGATATACAACCCTTCGAAGGATATTTCACCACCTCAGTTATGCTATCGATGGGAGTTTTTGTTCCCAATGATCAATGAAAATAATCTGTAGAAACCCCTTGGCTCCACAATGGACTTGTCAAAATCAAATAACAATTTCTGGATGAATGAGAAGTAAGCCCACACCCTCTATTTATTCTTTTCTCCTCAAGAAGTTGGCCTCTTCTAGAATTCTCCAAATAACATTATAATATTATATTATAATTGCACTTTATTATAATATTAAAATATAACTCACCAAGTGCAATATGATAACACAATATGTTAGCCAACAAAATGTTATCAAACAGTGTGTTATCAAACAGTATGTTATCCAACATCCAACAAATCACAAGAAACCTTCGATTAACTCCAAAATCAATGAGTAGAAGCCAACAACTGACTGGGTAATTGCCTGAAGAAGACCCTCTAACCATGCTCCTTAGCTTACGAGGGTCAGGGCTAAATCCTTTGAATAGTGACGCTCATGAAAATGGGGACATTACAAGATTCCTTATAGCTTGCAAAATAGAGTAAATCAATAATTCATCTGTACCCTTTGGTTTGACTTGCTCAATGTGGGTGTGTGACTTGTCATTATTCCTTGTCCAAAATAGGCAACATAGGATAAATAATTTGCCTATCATAATTGGTCAAGATTTTAATGTAACTCTCCTTCCTCTTGGCTGTTACACATTATACGATATTGTTATTTGTTGTCATAGAATCCCACAATAGAAGGGCACTGAAATCTTCTAATTATATCCATCTTATGATGACTTGCAACTCATGCAACAAATAACTGACACATGACATCAAATGCAGGAGCATGCGGGTGGACAGACAATCAAAACCAACCAAAGATATTGTTGGTTTTGTTTTCGCAATTTTGGTTTGTTTAGTTTGACTTCTCTCTGTCGAATCAGTGCCTAAACCTCTTAAATTCCACATCTTTATTATGACATTTTGGAAGTAGGTATATGTCACAAAGAAATGGTGTCTCATTAAATGTAATTGGTTGGTGTAAAGTCAATCTATTTGACTTTTACCAACATTCTCATGAGAACCATCAAAGTTTACAAACTTGTCGATGTTGTAATGATTGCTGAATATGTACAAATTGGATTGGATGCAACCTTGGAGACATTCAACTTATACTTTGGTAGATGTATTGGCAAATCCTCCAACCTTTTTTTGGAAGAATTGAAATAGCAATTTTAATCGATGTAGTTGCAATTACCTTGGCCGACATGTATGCTGATCAGGAAGTGATGTCTCAATAATTATCGAATGGGACTATTTGGTATTTGAATAGACATCGGCATATTAAAATCCAATAAAGAATTAAACATTGAAAGGGACGATTTAATCGGCCTTTTCACCTTCAATACGAGTGCATGGGGAAGGCTGATAGGTTGAAGAGAATCGGCCAAAACAAGAAAAAAAAAGAAGAAAGCAAGGCATCAAACTCAAGTGAAGGGGGCGCGCTAGAGGTAATAATGATGTGCATCGAACAAAGAAAAGGAACATGCAGTAGTGTGAAAAAGAAATCGATAGTCTAAAGAAAAAAATGATTGTCTAAAAAAAATGCCTTTTTATCATCCATGAGATGGACCGATGAAACAAAAGAGGAAGCTGCGCCTTGTAGAAATGAAAAAGGTGCAGATTTAAAATCACCACGCATGAACAGACCAATGGTTAAGGGGGAGAGCTAGGGGGTCGATAGGAGTGAATACCTTTGTTTTATGTTCTAAAAATATAGATTTAAAAACAAGAATGGAGACAACGAACAAATAGGGGAGAGAGGTCGATAATCAAAGGAAATCTGTCTTGAGAAAGAAGAGGCAGAATTGATCATAGGAGGAAAAGGAAAAAAAGGTCGATAGGTTTAGAGAATTCGGCCTAGTAAT
>VDFB02279740.1:209092-314245 GCA_007258455.2 Sequoia sempervirens | reverse complement strand
TGATAACATAGAACCAAAAAAACCTATTTCAGATGGTTGATTATGGTACATAAACTCCTAGGTATCTCCACTCTTAACAACTTAAAAATTTGTGAAATTTGTAAGATGCATGTATCTGTTATGCATATTTTTTATGAATAATTTTTTGCAAAGGAAATTTGGCTCATATTCTACTCAAAGTTAAATGGATGGGGAAAAAGGGGAAACATAATGGATTGAAATTTTAATGGGCTTCATTGAAAAATTAGATAAGGCTACAAATTTGTTTTGGTTAATTCTTTCTATTGAAATTGTAGATCATTAATTTGGAAAGCTAGAAACGAAGAGTGGTTCCAAGGTAAGAAGAAAATACTTATCGAGTCTTCAAGAAGACTCATACTTTTTAATGTTTCAATACAGGTAGCAGAACTATTGAAGAATTCCAAAAATAAAACTGCCAAGATGGGTAAAGATGCAAAAATGGAGAGGAACGAGAAAATTGAGCAACATGAAAACCAATGGCCTTGTATTAAGGAAAGTAATAACCTATTTTTGGCAAAATTCATAGAGTTTCAAAGAAATTTTAACATGGAATACAAAGAAGAAGTGAAAAAATGCCTGGAGCACCAAAAGAGACTAAGAGGCTAGTTGAATCAAGCAGGAAAAACCATACAGGTACAAGGTTTAAACTTGTTCCAACTTAGTTAAAACATAAAAAAATGTGGATAAAAGACTACAATATATAATATGTAACAAATTATGTTATTGTTGAGCATATAAATGTTAAATACTAAAACATAATGGGTGTATATTTTTGTAAACTATTTTCAATAGAAAAGGACATCAATATGGAGTATATTTATATTTTTTAGAAACTTTATTTTTTCCCACTTGTGTTGAACAAAGACCTTTATGTTTTATGAAACATCGATGTATGAACTATAAAATATAAAATAAGTCTAATAAATAAATAAATGTATTATAAATTATACTTAATTTTTTTTTATTCTAGGGGATACAATTATGCAAAATCATGGGTCATGATGACTTTATTTCATTGTTCAAACCTTCTTCTAAAATAACATTTTTTGTTATTGAAAACTAGGTGAGTAGAAGGAAAAAGGTTCAACTAAGGACCTATGCATGAAGGAATTTTGATCGAATTCCCTTTCCTAAGAATATTTTGGTGTTCGTATTTTAAAATGGGAAAAGGACCCTTATTCAAACCCATTTCATTTGAAGCCCCCTTTAGTTGAACTTTGTTTACATGTGGTATGCCTTGACCTGCATTCAAAGACGTTTGACAATTTTGGACTTTCAAAATATATTTGTGCCTCATCCCACAATTGGGACATAAATTTATTCTTTCATCTTATGAAGAAGCAATAAATTCAATAAATTAGATATGATTAGTCAATGAAAAGATGCCTAGGGAATAATATGAGAGATTGAAGATTTGGGCTCATCGCAAAGTAGTAAAAATAAACAATCTGCTCTATAAATAATGAATTGATTTATCTAGGTCTAATAAATGATATAACAATTAATGACTAATCATATCTTGATAAATAAATGGTGCAGTTTGATAAAAATAAACAAAAGGTAATGTAGTGATTAATTTTTGTTTATTAGAAATGAATAGTTGATATGAAAGACATGACTGCACAAGGAATTTTTTGATTAAATTTCAAATTCCAAAATGGTCTTTTTGTTACAAACTCTATGACATATTCATCTCTAGTCTTTACTTTTTATCAAGATATGTTTGCGTGTGGTTTTGTTTGAACCATTGGGATTCTATTTGTAATTGTTGTAGAATCCCAAAACATGTACATCTATGACTAATATTTGCTTTGGACAATTTAATAAATGCTTTTGGGGGTTTGCTATGAGAAGATTGAAGCATGCAACTTCCTTAGCTCCTAGTCAAACCCCTTTGTTGATCTCATAAGGTTGAAAATACGAAGGATACACAAAATACAAAAATGCCTAAAGTGTAGCATCTACCAAATCAATGATGAAAGTGTAATGCTAGTTGCTTTTAATAAACTTTTAATGGTCCTTATATGTTCAATATCTAATTTTTGGATACTTTGATCTACAATTTTATGATGCCTTCTAACGTCCTAGGACTTGCTTTTAAATACAAAACCCTAGATGTTTAATTCAAATTATTTGAGCATGTAATTTGATAAGCAGCTATCAATTACTTGAAATGTTACTTCCAATCCAAGAGTGATAAAATTTGAAATTTTAAAAGTAAAATAAAATTTGAATGTGTAATTATATTTAGAAGAGAGAAACTCTAAAAAATAAAATAACTAACTTTAAAATTAAATTTACACCAATACAAAAAAAACTCATCCAAAACCTATCTATACACAAAACAAAATAAATTAAACATTGAATTAATAAATTAAAAATAATACTAAAAACAAATAGACAACCAAAAAATTATCTAAACTTTTCTCCTCAATAAATATATAATATAGTGAGAGTTCCCACAAAAAACAAGAGACACATTTGGGTCAGGTTCTACAATTGTGGGGTGTGCTTGGTTGTTTTAAACATTTAGTTAATAGAAGCAACTATAGGTGTAGTGTGATTGTTTGTTGTTGTATAATGTTATTAATATAGTTTAATGTAGAAAAATTTGAAGCCAATTGTGGGGTGTGCCTGGTTGTTTTAAACATTCAGTTAAAAGAAGCAACTATAGGTGTAATGAGATTGTTTGTTGTTGTATAATGTTATTAATATAACTTTAATGTAGAAAAAATAAAATAAAATTCAATGATACAAATATATTATTATTATTATTATTTTTTTTAAAAAGGGGTAAAAATTTATTCAATCAGAACCAAAGATACAAAGAAAGGGCCCTAGGCCCACCAAAACAAGAACAAAGAAAGCAACAACACTACATTTTTTGTCCTCCAACATTAACTTCTCTAAGGTCTTAAGATAATTAGGAGGTAAACCATCCCTCCCTCCAATATCCCAACCATCAACATTCTCAAAAGCCCACTTTGCCAAACATTCAGGCACTCTATTCCACTCTCTGGGGATATGACAAAAGGAAACAAAATCCAAGGAACCACACAGGCATAAAATCTGTCTAACCACCGAAGCCAGCTGCCAACTAACATCATCCAAATTCTATTTGTTCAACATATCCACAACAATTTGAGAGTTTGACTCACAAATAATCCTCCTCCAGCCAAGCGCATAACCTCTCAATAGCAATCTTAATAGCAAGAGCCTCCATCAAATTATTAGAATGCTTCCCTTTATAAACAGAGAGGAAAAAAACAACACCTCCATCATTACCTCTTCCTATACCACCAATACTAGCATGCCCAGGGTTTCCACGAGAGGAACCATCAGTATTAACCTTCAAGACTCCAACAAGGGGAGGTATCCACCTCCCATCCCTACAAATCCTTTGCTTAACATGTCGTGATCTTTTTACAGTAGTGCAACCCAATCCACTATCTCCTAAGCTCAAATTCCTAACAATAGCGTAATCACCTGGATCAACATTTTTAGACATGTCACACTTTGCAGAGATAGTCTCTTGAAGCCTGCTAACTATCCTCTGCCACAATTGAAAGCTCCCCAATTTGGAGCCATAAAAAACTCTACGATTTCTTTCCAACCAAATATTCCATATAATAAGACTAGGCCCAATGGCCCAAGCTACCTGACGAAAATAAGTCTTCGCTGGGGGCCTGCCCATACTTTCCCAAAATTCAATTAAGGAGGTAGCATGAATACAAGTGTGGATGCCTCACACCACCTATGCTAGATCTCTCTGGAGAAATGATAGAGAAAAAATAAATGGGAGCTACATTCCTCATTGTTCAAACACAGAAAACAAATGGAGGGTTCCTGAAAGCCTCTCTTGCGAAGATTCTCCCATGTAAGGCATTTTCTCTAAGCAACCAACCATAAGAAAAAGTTACACTTGGGCCAAGAGGAGTTGTTCCATACCTTCTTCCACCAGGGCACATCTGCCAAACCATGTAATTGCCTATCAAGCACAACATAACCTTCAACAATAGTAAATTTTCCTTTTGGGTTGGGGTCCCAAGCCAAAGTCTCCCTCGCTGTAAGGGAGCTGCATAACCTACCTTCCAAGATTTTAACCAGCTCAGAACGATCCGCAAAAGAGCCACCCAGGGACCACTCATGTGGATCCTTCAAGCAAGTCTACAAATATATTATTATAATAACTCCATATATATATGTTTTTTTTTATACTATAAGGGTGTCCCCGCGACCTAGCCTAGTGACTAGCAACCCTTAGCTTAACTCCATATATATATGTTTATATTTCTTTTTATCCTTTGATAATGTGATTTTTTTTTATCATTTTTGCCTTGCTAAATTATATTATTATATGTATATTTTTTAAAATCTATACCTTACTACTTAATGCAAATGGATAGATTTTATTGAAATATTAATTGAATATAGATAAATTTTACTTTGATATTAAAAAATCTCACCAATTGTTAAATGAAATATGAAAAATACCACCTCTAAAAGTCAACAATGTAATTTTATTATGATCTATGTAATAGTGCTCATTTCAATGAATTAAATGATTGCATTGTACATAATTTAGAAAAAAAATAAAAATGATTTTTGCACTAACTATTCACAACATGAACCAATAGAAAGAAAGATAAAAGATATTTTAACAATTTTAAAAATAGACAGTTAAATATAGACTAAATAGAATTGTTGATTAAATTTTTAATTCTAAATATTCATTGATTAGACTATCACTGTCGGCCAAAAAAAAAAATGGCATGCATTGCATGCATTAGTATTCTGCTTGGACAGAGCAGAACTAATAATTATTGGTGTAACCAATTATAGAACAAGCATAAATATGTATAAATAAAGAGCACCTTTAAAATAATTATTTGTGTAACCGTTGGATTTTGAACATGCAGCGTTTGTGCACCAATTTGAAATTTATTGCAACAAGTTTGATACGTGTAGTTATTTTGGACGAGATTTGAATTTGTAACAGCCCGCTTTCAATTTGTCAGGAGACGAGATTGGATTCTACGGCCCATTTTTCCAATCTCTACTCCCAGCCTCGAGAGCCTTTCAGTTGGTCCGTAATCTTTCAAATACCCATTTCTTACAGATGAAAACAACGCAGCTTTGATGAAATGCAAAGGCCGAAAAAAAGAACATTTGACCACAGGATGACTGGATTTTTTTTGGAACTATGAACATTGGGTTCATAATGCAGGTCAGAAGGCACAATTAGGATTGGTTTTATTTGCTGCAGTTGAAGGGGTTTATTGGAGTAGTCTGGACCGGGAAGTTTAAGGGTTTTTGTTTTATACTTTTGAATTGGATTTTCATCGGGATAAAAAGAATGAGCCCTCGGCGAATTGTTATTGAAATTAGCTCTTCGTCGGATGAAGATATTAGTCCTAAGCGCAAGACCAAGAAAACCTTTCATGGCAAAAACCCTTCTGGTCAGAAGAGGGTTTCTGTCATAAGGACACCTTGTTTTAAGAAGAGTAATAAGAAGAAACGGAACATCAGGGAAGTTGACGATGACTGCATTATCTTGGATTCTGACCCAGAGAAGAGAGATTGCGGATTGAATGTACACTTAAACGAATCACCAAAGGATTTGCTGGTTGTGGCAGAGCATGGCCAGGTATGTATGATGGGTGTGCTTACGTATTCTGTAAATTTAATAGATTTCCATTCATGAGCTCTTATTGGATGTATTAAGGAGATCCCATGCACACTCTGTTATTTGATGAATTTGGTAAACATATTTATTCTGCTTTTTGATTAATCCAGTAGGACCCATATAGTCTCTGTTGTTAACTAAGGAATTTGTGGTGGTAATGGAGGACACTTCTAAGATTGAGAGACAATTTGAAAACGCTTGGAAAAGAGAGAACCGAGTTTAAACTCCTGTTATATTAGGGTTAAGTACTCTGGATGTAGGTCTATTGGTAAGGTTTGGTTCATTTTTATGTTTGGTTTAAGTTTGAAATTATGGAAATTTGAAATTTATATTATTTTTTATCGGTAATTAAATCAGGTTAATAGGATTGTAAGATTTTTTTTTTTTTAATTTAAAAGATTGTAAGATTATAGAAATTTGAAGTCTATATTATTGTTTACTAGGTTAATAGGATTGCCAGAATTTTTTTTTTTTAAAAAAAAAAAAATTGTAGAAAATAAAAATTAAATCATAATTACAATGAGTTTGTTGTGCTTCTGAAATTAATTTTTTAAAAAATAAATTTCGAAGATGAACATTGAGATAAAAAGTTGAGTTCATGATTATTTAGAATGTGGACTCTATATTGGATTATCTCTCTAATGAATAGAGCTACATATCTTTGATCCTCATTATTAATAGGATAGAGAGCCATGATTTACTTTGAAGAAATAGTAAAGCTTGTTATGAATCTCACAATATAGTAGACATTTTAATGCAAAATGTTCATTTAATTCGTGTCCAGTGTTGTAAAACCTACAAATGTGTTGATTTCTCAGATTAAAATGCTTTAATTCCATGCAAAGTTTATGAGATCATACCTGCAATTGGCCTAAAACAAATTTCAAACCAGAACCAAGTCTAGTTTACCGAGGAGGAATAATGCATCCATCTTCTATATGAATATTGAGCTATAAGTAGTGCTGCAATTTTTGTTGACAATGGTTCTGCTGGCTTTGTTCAAGTTAGTTTTATATAGGCTTTGTACATCTCATCCCTACACCTCTATGAACATCTCTTTTCAACATGTGGGGAGCATTGATAGCAAAGGTATTATGAGGAGGATGATTAATATCAATACTAATTCCTTGCAAACCCATACATTAGGCATGCTAAGTTTCTTGATCTCTTATTCACATAACTTCATAATGATAGAAGAGCCTTGAAATGATGTTTATTTCGTCAATTTGTTGTATCTGCCATAGATCTTAATCTCTGAAGTAACATCATTACATAAAATACAACTGAAATATGAAAAGAATGAATGTCAAATTCAGCTAAAACAATTGCATGTGGAACTGATAATTTTGCTTGCAAGTTTTTGGATAGTATAGAAATAAAAACATTGTCAACCTAAGCCTAATTTCCATGCAAAGTTTGAATCCCCAAATCTCACAAACATATAAAATTGTTGGCAGCACTAAAATCTAGAAAAAAACCCTTTTTATTTTGGCATCCAAAAACTGATGTTAGAAACACTATCTCTCAACTAAATTAAGTGTATAGAGTACAATTTAAATATTATATGTAAAGTAAAACGAAAAAGCCCCTTTGTTGTAAAAAGGTCTAAGTTGTCCCAAGACACATAGTGGCTAATTGTGACCTAAAAAGTCACCTTGCCCTTTCGCATTCTATGAGACAAATCAGACGAATTTAGTAGGGCTCTTTTGACTCTCAATTATCAGATTAATTCAGCATGACCATATACACTATAAGACGAACTCAATATATTCCTATATGTAGGCCCCATACAAAGTCTACTATTAGATATTTTAAATATAATCCCATTTACAATGTGTTATTGGATAAATTCATCAAGTGCTTCATACAAGCTAATTATTTTTGTATGGGGTATTAAAGAAAGAATTAGGATAGGCTATGTGGTTCCATACAGGTTGATTGTTTTGAAAGTGCTCTTTAGCAAGATTATGGTTGCTCTAGACTTCTTGTGTGTTTGAGAGAGTTTAGATAAATTTGATGTATCTCATATTTTTAGATAAATTAAATACATCCTATACACACACCATGCTTAGATGATTTCAATGAATTCAATATACTCTCTACCGTTAGATGATCTTAGTAGATCCCATATATATTTCATTACTAGACATATTTTGTAGATCCCACATACATGTTGTAATCAAATGAACTCAATATATACTATATAGATAAGGGTGTAAGGAAGCAAGGTGTGCAAAAACAACTTCCCATGTTAATCTTGAAGGGAGTGATGTACATAAAACTTAAAAATTGAGACAAATATTACAGAAAGTAGAGGAACATATTAATAAGCATATAAACAATGATATCATAACACAATGATTTATGTGGGGAAAGCTCTTCGGGAGAAAAAAACCCACTCCAAAACTTGCTCAACGTATTATCAAATCCAAAAGAGGATTATAATACTTTTGCAATGCAAGTCTTTACAAGACTATTCACAAGCAATAAAATTGGAAGAATTTCGACAACATTCCAATAACACCTATGTACATGCAAATTCTCATATCAAATCACTTCCTCAAGTACCAATTTATAGACAAATGAACAAGTTGAAAACCATAAATGGTTTTCAAAACCATGTTACAAAACCCCCAAAAGAGGGTGCTGAACTTGGGCGTGATTTCCAATGCCACCCATGAAGATTTGTAATATCCCTTGCCCAATTTGATATGAATATGTGCTCAAGGAATATTGTCAAACACTTTCGATGCAAATTTTCTACTTGCTGGTCTGTGATTTCAGTCTGATTGTATGCTTGTAAACTGATAATAGAATACTCCAAAGCTTGCAAATCAACACTACAATGTCTAAACTATAGTCTAGATGCATGTAAACTTCTTTTAATGCACATACATAATTTCTAAATGAAAAACATGCACCTACAGCCAAGATACATTTTCACAAACACTTGGCATGCAAACTAGTACTTGAATCAAAATGAGCACTACATCAAACACTAGGCTAGCAACCTTTCTTTCCTTTATTGATTGGCAATTTGCATACAAAGAAACATAGATTAGCCAAGACTCTTGGGTTTACAATATCATCTCATACAATGCCAAGTCTGATATAAATGTTCATAGGCATCTACAGCAACTTCTAACATGCAAAAATGAACCAAATGAATATGCTAGAACCTGGTACAAATCGCCTTTGGTGGAGGAAAGACGTGGTCCCTTGGATGCAAAGAATGAGAGCTTTCATCAACCCAAATCTGTCTTAGCATGAGCCGCCCCTGTTTTTATATCAGACCTTTGCTAATAAATTGTAGACAGCTGCAACTTCAAATAATCATGCCCAAATATCATTGCCAAGCTTCCAAGAGATAAGCGCCTAAACCTTCAATTGAAATCAATGCATATTTAAGCCTACATGAATAAATTCTGCCCTCCTAGAGAAATCGCCCCTGTTCTGATCTGAACTTCAATAATAAATAAATGAGGCTCTTAAAAGACTCCCCATGACTCCACAATCCATTGCCATGTACCCAGGAGTGGTGCGCACAAGCTAGAGGGAAGAATCGTTGCAAAGCCAAGCCTCCAAGATCCAAATCGTGGTCTCTACTTGCTTCCAGCTGTGACTGCAAATTTAATATCAGATCCTTATTTATTCTTCAATCTGCAAATGCAAATCTGTATTGAACCCTACAATTAGAATGCAAAGCTATCTCCAAATCTAAATCGTACTAATCATAGAAATTGGCCCTTGGCCATACTTTGAGCACAAATGAAAGGACCGATTTATCCACTCCAGATATACAACCCTTCGAAGGATATTTCACCACCTCAGTTATGCTATCGATGGGAGTTTTTGTTCCCAATGATCAATGAAAATAATCTGTAGAAACCCCTTGGCTCCACAATGGACTTGTCAAAATCAAATAACAATTTCTGGATGAATGAGAAGTAAGCCCACACCCTCTATTTATTCTTTTCTCCTCAAGAAGTTGGCCTCTTCTAGAATTCTCCAAATAACATTATAATATTATATTATAATTGCACTTTATTATAATATTAAAATATAACTCACCAAGTGCAATATGATAACACAATATGTTAGCCAACAAAATGTTATCAAACAGTGTGTTATCAAACAGTATGTTATCCAACATCCAACAAATCACAAGAAACCTTCGATTAACTCCAAAATCAATGAGTAGAAGCCAACAACTGACTGGGTAATTGCCTGAAGAAGACCCTCTAACCATGCTCCTTAGCTTACGAGGGTCAGGGCTAAATCCTTTGAATAGTGACGCTCATGAAAATGGGGACATTACAAGATTCCTTATAGCTTGCAAAATAGAGTAAATCAATAATTCATCTGTACCCTTTGGTTTGACTTGCTCAATGTGGGTGTGTGACTTGTCATTATTCCTTGTCCAAAATAGGCAACATAGGATAAATAATTTGCCTATCATAATTGGTCAAGATTTTAATGTAACTCTCCTTCCTCTTGGCTGTTACACATTATACGATATTGTTATTTGTTGTCATAGAATCCCACAATAGAAGGGCACTGAAATCTTCTAATTATATCCATCTTATGATGACTTGCAACTCATGCAACAAATAACTGACACATGACATCAAATGCAGGAGCATGCGGGTGGACAGACAATCAAAACCAACCAAAGATATTGTTGGTTTTGTTTTCGCAATTTTGGTTTGTTTAGTTTGACTTCTCTCTGTCGAATCAGTGCCTAAACCTCTTAAATTCCACATCTTTATTATGACATTTTGGAAGTAGGTATATGTCACAAAGAAATGGTGTCTCATTAAATGTAATTGGTTGGTGTAAAGTCAATCTATTTGACTTTTACCAACATTCTCATGAGAACCATCAAAGTTTACAAACTTGTCGATGTTGTAATGATTGCTGAATATGTACAAATTGGATTGGATGCAACCTTGGAGACATTCAACTTATACTTTGGTAGATGTATTGGCAAATCCCCCAACCTTTTTTTGGAAGAATTGAAATAGCAATTTTAATCGATGTAGTTGCAATTACCTTGGCCGACATGTATGCTGATCAGGAAGTGATGTCTCAATAATTATCGAATGGGACTATTTGGTATTTGAATAGACATCGGCATATTAAAATCCAATAAAGAATTAAACATTGAAAGGGACGATTTAATCGGCCTTTTCACCTTCAATACGAGTGCATGGGGAAGGCTGATAGGTTGAAGAGAATCGGCCAAAACAAGAAAAAAAAAGAAGAAAGCAAGGCATCAAACTCAAGTGAAGGGGGCGCGCTAGAGGTAATAATGATGTGCATCGAACAAAGAAAAGGAACATGCAGTAGTGTGAAAAAGAAATCGATAGTCTAAAGAAAAAAATGATTGTCTAAAAAAAATGCCTTTTTATCATCCATGAGATGGACCGATGAAACAAAAGAGGAAGCTGCGCCTTGTAGAAATGAAAAAGGTGCAGATTTAAAATCACCACGCATGAACAGACCAATGGTTAAGGGGGAGAGCTAGGGGGTCGATAGGAGTGAATACCTTTGTTTTATGTTCTAAAAATATAGATTTAAAAACAAGAATGGAGACAACGAACAAATAGGGGAGAGAGGTCGATAATCAAAGGAAATCTGTCTTGAGAAAGAAGAGGCAGAATTGATCATAGGAGGAAAAGGAAAAAAAGGTCGATAGGTTTAGAGAATTCGGCCTAGTAATGATAGTGAGGCATTGAACAAAAAGATAAGGCTCAGTTGTAGAGAATAGATTAAAGAGGGACTACATGTAAAGGGAAAAGAGGCTATGTGAAATGTAAGGGATTGCTAAATTAAATGTAGAGTGTGATATGCCCATTTAAAGGACATAAAATGCAAAGATAGAACTTGGGAAAGGTGGCGCCAAGAGTGTGTGAAGAGAGGGCCACGTGAAAGTTTGGTAGGAGGTGAAAAGACCAAGCGCTATGAAGAGAACAAGCGATGAAGGTGGTTATTGCTGAATAAAGAAATCACTGCAATGAAAGTTTGCTGGAAAAATGTACAGGCTGTGTGGTAGAGAAATTGTTGTATTTTGTTACTGGTTGGTAGTTGGGTGGCTGCATATAAGGTAGTAAGGAAATGGCATGAGAAGCCAATGAATGAAAACTTTTTTTTTGTAATGCTGATGTAATTGAAACTGAGTTGATTTAATAAAATAGAAATTTGTTGTAATCTTATATTGTATTTGGGCAGAGTTTGCTTGTGAAACTTGTTTTGGTGTTTTGAGTTGTTTGGTAGAGGGGACGACCCTCCTACGTCAATTGGTATTAGAGTTGGTAGTCCTAAGAGTGGAGAGGATCCACTAGGACATGCAGGTGGAAGTGTGAATAGATCATTGATCGTGAGGTAGTTCGCACTAGAAAGTATGTGAGGAAGCGGTTGAGAAGAAGCTCGTGAGAGCTGTTGTAGGTGTGTGAGGAATCCTGAGCAGCAAGAGAGCTTGAAGCCGCAAAGAATGTGAGTTGTGAAAAATTGCAGCAGGCAAGATGGGTTGGGTTGTGAGGAGGCCCGTGCGAATATTGTTTTGTGAGCAGTATTGGGAGAATGTGGAGGATGAAATGTGTGAAGCGATGGAAAAGATGGTTCGTGGAAAAGTGGAAAAGAGAATTGGAAAAAGTGAGAAAAGTGGTGAAGAAGAGTGAGACGAAGAAAGAGGATAGCAAAAAAGAGAATTGTAGCTTGAGTTGGATGGAGAGAAATGAGAGAGTAGCCCCTGTAGACGAAGTAGCAGCTAAGACATGCTAGGAGGAAGGCATGGCGAGAGAAGAAGAAAGGATTGAGGTGAACAACGAAGAGGTCGCCATAGATGGTGAAGAGGATTTGTTGGCACGTTTGTTGATGATTGAGGAAGAATGGGTGATGAAACTCATTGGTGCAGTGAAGAAAGAAGAGCGAGAAGTTGCAGCTAACGAGAAGGTGGAAGATGTTGTAGTGAAGTTCAATGTTGCAATTGCGAATGAAGATGAGGTAAAACAATTTTATGATGTTACTTTGGTTTTAGATGAAAAGATAGAAGAAGGGATGGATAGAAAACCAGAGCATGCAGTAGTTCTTGCAGATGTTGTGTTGTTGTGTGTAGAGAGGTTGAGGATGTTGCGGGGATTTGGTGGAGGTGAATGGTTAGAGGTGGGTTTGAACCCACGGAGGAGGACAGGAGTGTGGACAACATTTGGTGGAGGAGATCGGGCTTTGGTGGGCATGAGTCCACGAGAGGGAAAAGGAGGAAGATGCGGTGTTGTTGGAGGGAGGTGGTGTGCGTTTGATACGATGCTAGAAAAAGCAGAAGAGAGATTAATTTGAGCACTTGGACAGCGAAGGAGTTTTCCACGAGAGGGAAAAGGAGGAAGATGCGGTGTTGTTGGAGGGAGGTGGTGTGGGTTTGATATGATGCTGGAAAAAGCAGAAGAAAGATTAATTTGAGCACTTGGACAGTGAAGGAGTTTGTTGCAGGTTGCATTCAACCAAGAAGAGTAGTGCAACTACTCAACTCCACCATCGTGAGCCTATGCTCACAATCTTTCTACCTGGTGTGTCTGGTGCAAGAGCACGCATGCGGACAGGCAATCAACACCAACCAAAAATATTGTTGGTTTTGTTTTTGCAATTTTGGTTTGTTTTATTTGATTTCTCTCTTCGAATCAATGCTTAAACCTCTTAAATTCCACATCTTTATTATGACATTTTGGAAGCAGGTATATGTCACAAAGAAATGTCTCATTAAATGTAATTGGTTGGTGTAAAGTCAATCTATTCGATTTTTACCAGAATTCTCATGAGAAGCCCATCAAAGTTTACCAACTTGTCGATGTTGTAATGATTGCCAAATATGTACAAATTGGATTGGATGCAGCCTTTGAGACGTTCAACTTATACTTTGGCAGATGTAATGGAAATCCCACAACCTTTGTTTGGAAGAATTGAAATAACAATTTTAATCGATGTAGTTGCAATTACCTTGGTTGACGTGTATGCTGATCAGGAAGTGATGTCTCAATAATTATCAAATGGGACTATTTGGTATTTGAACAGATATTGGCATATTAAAATCCAATAAAGAATTAAACATTGAAAGGGAAGATTTAATTGGCCTTTTCACCTTCAATATGAGTGCATGGGGAAGGCTGATAGGTTGAAGAGAGTCGGCCAAAATGAGATAAAAAAGGAAAGCAATGCATCAAACAAAGAAAAGGAACATGCAGTAGTGTGAAAAAGAAGCCGATAGTCTAAAGAAAAAATGAATGTTTAAAAAAAATTGCCTTTTTATCTTCCATGAGATGGACCGATGAAACAAAAGAGGAAGTAGTGCCTTGTAGAAATGAAAAAGGTGTAGATTTAAAATCACCACGCATGAATAGACTAGCGGTTAAGGGGGAGAGCTAGGGGTTTGATAGGAGTGAAGACCTCCGTTTTATTTTCTGAAAATATAGATTTAAAAAGAAGAATGGAGGCAACGAATAGATAGGGGAGAGGGGCCGATAATCAAAGGAAATCGATCTTGAGAAAGGAGAGGCAAATTTGATCATAAGAAGAAAAGGAAAAAAAGGGTCGATAGGTTTAGAGAATTCGGCCTAGTAATGATAGTGAGGCATTGAACAGAAAGATAAGGCTTAGCTATAGAGAATAGATTAAGGAGGGATTGCGAATAAAGGGAAAGGAGGCTATGTGAAGTGTAAGGGACTACTAAATTAGATGCAGAGTGTGATCTCCCATTTAAAGGACATAAAATGCAGAGATAGAACTTGGGAAAGGTGGCTCCAAGAGTGTGAGAAGAGAGGGCCATGTGAAAGCTTGGTAGGAGGTGAAAAGACCAAGCGCCAGGAAGAGAACAAGTGATGACGATGGTTATTTCTGAATAAAGAAATCATTGCAATGAAAGTTTGCTGGAAAAATGAACAAGCCACGTGGTAGAGAAATTGTTGTATTTTGTTACTGGTTGGTAGTGGGGTGGTTGCATATAAGGTAGTAAGGAAATGGCCTGAGAAGCCAATGAACGAAAGCATTTTTTTGTAATGTTGATGTGATTGAAACTTAGTTGATTTAATAAAATCGAAATTTGTTGCAATCTTATATTGTGTTTGGGAAAATTTTGCTCGTGAAACTTGTTTGGTGTTTTGAGTTGTTTGGCAGAGGGAGGACCCTCCTGCGTCAATTAGTATTAGAGCCGGTAGTCCTAAGAGTGGAGAGGACCCACCAGGACTTGTAGGTGGAAGTGTGAACAGATTATCGATTGTGAGGTAGTTCGCACCAGAAAGTGAGGAAGCGGTTGAGAAGAAGCTCGTGAGAATTGTTGCAGGTGTGTGAGGAATCCCGAGTAGCAAGAGAGAGAGCTTGAAGTCGTAAAAAATGTGAGTTGTGAAAAATTGCAGTAGGAAAGATGGGTTGGGTCGTGAGGAGGCTCGTGCAGATATTGTTTTGGGAGCAGTATTTGGAGAATGTGGAGGACGAAATGTGCGAAGCGATTTAAAAGATGGTTTGTGGAAAAGTGGAAAAGAGAATTGGAAAAAGTGAGAGAAAAGTGGTGAAGAGGAGGGAGACGAAGAAAGAGGTCAATAGAAAAGAGAATTGCAGCCTGAGTCGGATGGGAAGAAATGAGAGCATCCCCTGCGGAAGAATTAGCAGTCAAAACATGCTAGGAGGAAGGCATGGCGAGAGAAGAAAGGACTGAGGTGAGCAACGAAGAGGTCGCCGTAGATGGCAAAGATGATTTTTTGGCACGTTTGCTGACGATTGAGGAAGAATGGGTGATGAACTTCATTGGTGCAGCGAAGAAAGAAGAGTGAGAAGTTGCAACTAATGATAAGGTGGAAGATGTTGTAGTGAAGTTAAATGTTGCAATTGGGAATGAAGATGAGGTAAAACAATTTTATGATCTTACTTTGGTTTTAGATGAAAAGATAGAAGGGATGGATAGAAAACTAGAGCATGCAGTAGATGTTGCAGATGTTGCGTTGTTGTGTGTAGAGATTGTTGAGAATGTTGCAGGGATTTGGTGGAGGTGGATGGTTAGAGGTGGGTTTGAATCCATGGAGGAGGAGAGAAGTGTGGAAAGCATTTGGTGGAGGAGGTTGAGCTTTGGTGGGATGAGTCCACGAGAGGGAAAATGAGGAAGATGCGGTGTTGTTGGAGGGAGGTGATCTGTGTTCTGGCACGATGTTGGAAAAAGCAGAAGAAAGATTAATTTGAGTACTTGGACAACGATGGAGTTCATTGTAGGTTGCATTCAACTTGGAAGAGTAGTGCAACTACTCAACTCCACCATTGTGAGCCTATGCTCACAATCTTTCTACCTGTCGTGTCTGGTGCAGGAGGACACATGCGGATAGGCAATCAGTACCAACCAAAAATATTGTTGGTTTTGTTTTTGCAATTTTGGTTTGTTTTGTTTGACTTCTCTCTGTCGAATCAACACCTAAACCTCTTAAATTCCACATTTTATTATGACATTTTGGAAGTAGGTATATGTCATAAAGAAATGGTGTCTCATTAAATATAATTGGTTGGTGTAAAGTCAATCTATTCAACTTTTACCAACATTCTCATGAGAAGCCCATCAAAGTTTACAAATTTGTCGATGTTGTAATTATTGCTGAATATGTTCAAATTTGATTGCATGCAACCTTGGAGACATTCAACTTATACTTTGGCAGATGTAATGGTAAATCCCACAACCTTTGTTTGGAAGAATTGAAATAGCAATTTTAATCGATGTAGTTGCAATTACCTTGGCCGACGTGAATGCTGATCAGGAAGTGATGTCACAATAATTATCGAATGGGACTATTTGGTATTTGAACAGACATCGGCATATTAAAATCTAATAAAGAATTAAACATTGAAAGGGACGATTTAATTGGCCTTTTCATCTTCAATACGAGTGCATGGGGAACGTTGATAGGCTGAAGAGAATCGGCCAAAACAAGAAAAAAAAAGAAAGTAACTCGTCGAACTCAAGTGAAAGGGGCGTGCTAGAGGTAATGAATGATGTGCATTGAACAAAGAAAAGGAACATGCAACAGTGTGAAAAAGAAGCCGATAGTCTAAAGAAAAAAATGAATGTTTAAAAAAATTGCCTTTTCGTCTTCCATGAGATGGACCGATGAAACAAAAGAGGAAGCTGTGACTAGTAGAAATGAAAAAGGTGCAGATTTAAAATCACCACGCATGGAAAAACCAGCGGTTAAGGGGAGAGCTAGGGGGTCGATAGGAGTGAATACCTCCGTTTTATGTTCTAAAAATACAGATTTAAAAACAAGAATGAAGGCAACAAATAGATAGGGGAGACAGGCCGATAATCAAAGGAAATCGGTCTTGAGAAAGGAGAGGTAGATTTGATTGTAGGAGGAAAAGGAAAAAAAAGGTCGATAGGTTTAAAGAATTCAACCTAGGAATGATAGTGAGGCATTGAACAAAAAGATAAGGCTCAACTGTAGAGAATAGATTAAGGAGGGATTGCGTGTAAAAGGGAAGGAAGCTATGTGAAGTGTAAGGGGCTGGTAAATTAAATGCAGATTGTGATATGCCAATTTAAAGGTCATAAAATGTAGAGATAGAACTTGGGAAAGGTGGCGCCAAGAGTGTAAGAGGAGAGGGCCGCGTGAAAGCTTGGTAGGAGGTGAAAAGACCAAGCGCTAGGAAGAGAACAAGCGATGAAGATGGTTATTGCTGAATAAAGAAATCACTATAATGAAAGTTTGCTAGAAAAATGTACAGGCCGTGTGGCAAAGAAATTGTTGTATTTTGTTACTGGTTGGTAGTGGGGTGGCTGCATATAAGGCAATAAGGAAATGGTATGAGAAGCCAATGAATGAAAGCTTTTTTTTTTGTAATGCTGATGTAATTGAAACTAATTTGATTTAATAAAATCGAAATTTGTTGTAATCTTATATTGTATTTGGGCAGAGTTTGCTTGTGAAACTTGTTTGGTGTTTTGAGTTGTTTGGTAGAGGGGACGACTCTTTGTATTGTCCCCATTTTTACGATGTCCTCTTTCAGTTGGGTTGATTCAGGCACACTTACTATTTTTAGCATGGGGTTTGGTGTGGTGTTTCGGTCTTCGGAGAGCCATCTCGAGTGCCTCAGTTTCTCTTTGGGTCAAGCTTTAGGGCACAATTTACTATTTTTAGTGCTTTCTAAAAATAGTAAGTCAATTTGGGTCAACGGGTCCCAGTCAGGCGGGTCACATCAACACAAATTCAATTGATATAAAGTTTCACTTTAATATTTGATTTATGCTTCGAAAAAGGTCTATTATAAAGTAACTTTATATTTAATTGTTGAGTACCATGGCACCTAGTTCAATGACTTAGAGTCATTTTAACGAGATTTTAAAATATTTTATATTGCAATAAGGGGAGGGATGCCTAAGGTGAAAAAAAGAAGATATTTCTATTGAAAGAAGCTAATGTTAAAGTTAAGATTAAAAGATTCATTTTAATGCCTCCTCTTTGGCTACCCAAGTTGAAGAAGGATTTAAAATTAAGTTAAATGAAAAGGTTTTTGAAAATGGCATGGATTTTAGGGTTGTTGGAGAAGCCTTAATAAAAGGTCTTTTGGGAGGCTCATTTTCACATGCTTGGATTATGAAATTGGAACGGGTCTTTCTCTGGAAGCTTGGCTTTGGAGGAAATAAGGGTTTGTAGGGATGAAAACCTCTGTAGATCGCTCTCCCCATGTTTGAAAGACAACATTAAGAGGGTTATTGGAGGTCTCATTTAGAGGCTTCATTTGTGCTTTCAAGTTGCAGGTTACAGACTTGGATTGAGAATTTTGATCATCTTTTGAATTGGTTATTGAGGATTTTTGGCTTGTTAAAACTTGGAATCAGTATGGGAGTTGATTTAAATACATTTTGTGGTGATTTTAAAGTTTTGAGGGCACTTTCATTTAGGGCCTGAAACAAGGTTTATACTCATATCTCAGAGACAGTCTGAAAATTCAAAATGGGTATTGAGCCATTGGTTGAGCATCTTCAAGACGATTCTTAGGAGCCCAAGAACATGATTTTTAAGAGAGTCTAGGAACTTCTGCAGGGAGGGCGACTTGGCTGGTAGAAAAATCTCAAGTTCCTCATGCTGGTAATGGCTGTGACTTGGCACCTTCATTGAGGGTTTGAAGTCACCTTTCGGTAGCCGTTGGTGTTGTCTTTGGGTGAGTTATTGCAGGGGTCTGTGAGCTCAATCTCATTGGTGAAGGAAAGATTAGAGAAGACTCCCTATCTGCTGAGTTGGCGACTATGTACAAGTCTAAATGCTTCTATCTGTGAATGATTTTCTCACTCAGGAAAAGACATATTTATGATATTGTAGATTTTTAAGAGAGTCTAGGAACTTCTGCAGGGAGGGCGACTTGGCTGGTAGAAAAATCTCAAGTTCCTCATGCTGGTAATGGCTGCGACTTGGCACCTTCATTGAGGGTTTGAAGTCACCTTTCGGTAGCCGTTGGTGTTGTCTTTGGGTGAGTTATTGCAGGGGTCTGTGAGCTCAATCTCATTGGTGAAGGAAAGATTAGAGAAGACTCCCTATCTGCTGAGTTGGCGACTATGTACAAGTCTGAATGCTTCTATCTGTGAATGATTTTCTCACTCAGGAAAAGACATATTTCTGATATTGTAGATCTGTTAATGTGAGCCTAAGTTTAATTTTTTGATGTTCATCAACGTTGTCTGGTTATTGAAAAATTTGAATATTTAAAAAGTGTTACTTTCCTATCAAGTTCTTGTATGTTACAATTGCAAACTATTATATATCTTTGTCATCATTATACCTTGAAGGGCATGTGAAAACTACGTACAAACAAATCTGAAAACTAAATACAAAACCTTCATACATCTGTTGGTGAGAACCAGAAAAAAAAATAAAAAAAATGATTTGGGGGTTAGTTATTACACCCTCCTGCATCAATTGGTATTGGAGCCGATAGTCCTGAGAGTGGAGAGGATCCACGAGGACTTGTAACAGATCGCTGATCGTGAGGCAGTTCACACTAGAAAGTGAGGAAGCAGTTCAGAAGAAGCTTGTGAGAGCTATTGCAGGTGTGTGAGGAATCCTTAGCAGCAAGAGAGAGAACTTGAAGCCGTGAGGAATGTGAGTTGTGAAAAATTGTGGCAGGCAAGATGGGTTGGGTCGCGAGTAGGCTCGTGTTGATATTGTTTTGGGAGCAGTATTGGGAGAATGTAGAGGACAAAATGTGTGAAGTGATGGAAAAGATGGTTTGAGGAATAGTGGAAAAGAGAATTGGAAAAAAGTGAGAGAAAAGTGGTGAAAAGGAGTGAGACGAAGAAAGAGGATGGCGGAAAAGAGAATTGCAGCCTGAGTCGGATGGAAAGAAATGAGAGAGCAGCCCCTGCAAAAGAAGTAGTAGTCGAGACATGCCAGGAGGAAGGCATGGCGAGAGAAGAAGAAAGGACTGAGGTGAGCAGCGAAGAGATCGCCGCAAATGGTGAAAAGGATTTTTTGGCACATTCGCTGACGATTGAGGAAATATGGGTGGTGAAACTCATTGGTGCAGCAAAGAAAGAAGAGCGAGAAGTTGCAGCTAACGAGAAGGTGGAAGATGTCACAGTGAAGTTCGATGTTGCAATTGTGAATGAAGATGAAGTAAAATAATTTTATGATGTTACTTTGGTTTTAGATGAAAAGATAGAAGAAGGGATTGATAGAAAACTAGAGCATGTAGTAGATGTTGCAGATGTTGTGTTTATCCAAAAATAGGAGCAAAGGAAGCAACTATGCTTCCAAATCATACAAAAAATGAATGCTAGTCTAAACACCACCAAAACCACTCAAAATATCACTTGTGAAGGAAGTAATTCAGATGGTCCAAACAATCATAATAGAGTTTTAGCTAGATTAGTAGTTAGACCTTTCCAACCCACCCTTTTACCCAAGGAAGAGGCTCCATGCAAGGTAGAAGAGTAGAATCTAGCAACATGTGACATCAATGCTTGCATGGATGAGTACACCAAAAATCAAATTACATTTTCAAATTATTGCAACTTCAAATTTTGGAGTGGACCAAGGGTGGATAGGAGACCTACACAACAACCCCATAGAGATTCGCAATAGAAGTTGAGCAGGTTGACATTTCCCCCATTTTATGGATCTAGGAAAAGGTATTACACAAACTTGGGTCCAAAGTTGGATACCTATCTTTCTCAAAATGTTATGATGGAAGAGGAAGTCATCTTATTTTCAATTCTTCTTCACGAGATGATCACTCAAGGACATAGTCACATTGCCATCTATGCTTATTTTACAAAGAGACTTATGGATTGATTTGACAAGAAGGACCTCGAGATACATTTTAGAGAGTCGGCCTAATTGAGATAGCATGGCAGAGTAGATGAGTATGTAGTAGAATTCCAATGTGTGTTAGTTATTGTTCTAGATGTGACATGGAGGAGACTCATTGTCTTATTTGTAGAGTGACTAGTTGTTGGCGTTACAATTCGCACCTCTGGAGCGCGTATTGGCAACAGACAGCTATGGATAGTATTAACTGCTCTTCAAATTAGAAGGGGAAGCTCCCTCCTTTGTTGATATGCGTGAAAAAGTAAAGTATTCTAAATTCCTATCTTTTTGACTCAACTGGTAGAGGCACAAGGTTATAAAACCATATACATTGCAACTAAGGTTTTTCTTTGGTTTCGGCAGCTCTTAACTACAACTAGGCTAATGCTAAAACTATCCTATTTCCTCTATAAAAACAGAGCAAGAGGAATTAGAAGCAAATTTGGGAATGGTTGACGATAAACTCTATGTTAGGATTTCCAAGGAGGAGGAACCCCTATCCGAGGTGTAGGTTGAAATAAAGGTTATTGGAAACAACATCAAACGGCAAGCTAGTTCTCAAGATTCCTAAGGAGGTGGAACACCTGTCTAAGGTGTAGGCCGAAAGTAGATTACTGAAAACAAACACTTAAATGACAATCTTTATTTCTAAATTCCCAAGGAGGAGGAACCCCTATCCTAGGTGTAGATATGAAAGAAAGACTATTAAAAACAACATCAAACGATAATCTCTATTTCTAAATTCCCAAGGAGGAGGAACCCCTATTCGAGGTGTAGATATGAAAGAAAGATAATTAAAAACAACATCAAATGATAATCTCTATTTCTAAATTCCCGAGGAGGAACCCCTATCCGAGGTCATCATGAACTTCCCAAAGGATCGTGGAAACATTTCTCGAGATTCTACGGCAACAAGACTAGACACCCCAATGAGCATATTTCAGCATTCACAGCTGCTTGTTCCATTTTGTCCATACCACATGAAGATATCGCTGTTCAACTCTTTGTCCAAACTCTTGAGGTGAATGCTGCCGATTGGTTCAATCACTTACAACTAGGTATCATAACAAACTGGGAGGACATGAGTGAAAAGTTCTTGGCAAGATTCAAACTGTCGAAGACAGCCATCAGTTGTTTGCCTGGTTATCTAACTCTAAGATGGAGCCCACATAACCGATGAGAGATTTCGTAGCAAGGTTTAGCCGCCTCGTGAAACGTCTCTCTCATACACTCAATCCATCAGACGAGATTCTGATGAGTAGCTTCATCAATGCCCTTCCCTTAGAGATAGCCTTTTTCATAAAAGGAAGCCATGAAGAGGACTTGCTAGTCGCACAAGAAAAGGCTATTGAGCACGAGGATCATATGATCACCACCAGAAAGATGAAGGACGATGCTATCAGACTGTTGGTCCAAGCATCAACAGATCCATTGCTACAAAAGGTAGCAAATGAGGTGACAATTCTCAAGAGGCAGTCACCTAACCAAGGGCAGCAAACACTGCCCACACCACTACCGCATCAACAACAACAACAGTACTGGCCTCAGCAGCAGTACCAGCCTCAACACCTGTACCAGCCAAAGAGGAATAATTTCCAACCTTTCAATAACTATAAGCCTAAATTTTTAGGACCTCTGCCAAGACAGGTAGAGGCTGAAAAGTCTAATATGTTCTGCTGTTTCCATGATTCAAACGAACACATCGTTTCGACATGCCCTGAGAATCAAAGGATGAATCAGATCATGGGATATGTTGGAGATCCAACTCCAAGCCCAAGTTCCGTACCTTCAAATGCGAACGTTGTCTCACCACAAACGGACAACTTCGATGGCGACTTCGCAATGGGATATTTCACCAACGAACTCGTAAATCAAGAAGAAGATTACCATCAATACTCTCTTGTTGTCAACCACGACAGTCTTTCGATACTTGTGTTCACATGTGCCCAACACTTCAAAGCACAAAAAGAAGAAGAGGAAAGACGAAAGTCAAATGAGAAGGGAAAATAAATGCCATCCACTTCTAATCCCAAATCTTCACATGAGAACACCACGTTAAATGCTTGAGATACGTCTTCAGCTAATTTTGACATAGTGTCTTCTATGATGAAGACGAAGGTACAGATCTCACTGCTAGAGTATCTCCAGGATCACCCAGATCAATTAGATCAGATTCTCAAGGTAGTAAAGAAGCAGGCTGTAATCCAACCTACATTGCTAGAATCTTTCGTATCGCCGGAAGAAAAGCCGAAACGCTTCTACATATCCTTGTATAAACTCAACAACTGTATAATTGACTTAGGAGCGTTAGACAATGTCATGCCCTTGCAGATCATGAACTCATTGGGATGATCATGCATCGAAACTCACGAGAAGTGCTACTCACTTGAATCCAAACCGGTGCCATTGGTAGGTCAATTGAAGGATGCTCAAATAAGATTGGGGTCCTGTCCAGAGAAAAAGATCATGATGACAATCCTGATAGTTGACATTCCAACTAGTTACGAAATGCTACTAAGCAAAAGCTTCTGCAAGGATCTTAGAGGTGAGATTCAATTGGATTGGTCATACGCGACAATCTCGTTAAAGAAAGACAACTTCAAGTTGGTACCTGAAGCTAAGTCACGGTTCACGGTGGTTAAATCACAAGAGCTGCAAGCTCAAGTGTTATATCAACACACGGGTCTTGGCACAGATGCCATGCTGTCTGAAGTGATAGAACAAGAGCAAATGTTTGCATACGCCACACAAGCATTGAATGAAAATTCAAAAATGTGGACAATGCAATTCGATGGAAGTTGCTGGATTCCAGGCTCGAGAGTAGGAGTAGTCATCGCTTCTCCGGAAGTTATGTTATACCCATTTGCTTATCGCTTGCAGTTTGATAACAAAAACAATACTGCTGAATACGAGGCGCTTCTATTAGGCCTCAAAAATGTAAGGGATATGGGTATAAAATTCCTCCAAGTCGAAGGTGATGCATAATTGATTGTGCAACATATCAGAGATCGTTACCAAATGAAGAAGAGCCGCCCTCGGTCTTACAGACTAAGGGTGTGGAATGCAATTGACTGATTCAAAGCATTCAACATCAAGTTCATCCCACGGGAACATAATAGCACAACGGATGCCCTTGCGGTATTGACAACTCTTTTCATGCCAAATTCTGACTTCCGTCAGAATGTCTTTTCTATTGAGCTCGTGTACAGGCTGGCTGTCCCTTATAATTGTGATAATTGGCAAGTTTTCAATGATGATGATCACATTGAAGAGTTCCTCTGCGTAACGGATGACTGCGAAGATTTATTCTTTGAAGATAGTGCTTCTCCCTTCAAAGAATCCATAGCAGAAGATCCTGAAGCAACGAAATCGGGCATCATACAATTAAAGGGCAACAATATCCCTAAAGGTTTAGTATCCTTGGAGGATATATTTGATAGACATGACAGACATGTCCAAGATCAAAGGAATTTAACCAACAAGACGTTAGCTGACTACCATCAAGTCAACATTGGTACATAAGATAAGCCTTGACTTGTCAACTTAGGCAAATGTTGCACTGTAGAAGAAAGCGACAACTTCATCTCCCTATTCAAGCAGTACCGAGATGTCTTCGCATGGTCCTATGAAGATCTAAAAGCATTCAAGCCAAAGGAATTGTCTCATACAATTCCACTCAAGTCTAATGTCGAGCCTTTCAAGTAGGAGCAGAGACACTACAACCCGTGTGTCCAAGACACAATCTATGCGTAGGTAAACAAGATGGTGGATGCAAAGATCATTTTCCCAATCCACTATTCTACCTGGGTGTGTTCTTGTACGCAAGAACGGAGAAATCCATATCTGTGTAGATTTCAGGAATTTGAACCAGTCGTCGCTAAAGGATAATTATTCTTTTCCAATCATGGAGCACACATTGCAGACGGTAGCAGGGTTGGAGATGTTGTCATTACTTGACAGCTTTTCCGGATACAACTAGATTGTGGTGGCCGAAGAAGATCAACTCAAAACGACGTTCACCACCCCTTGGGGAATGTTCGCCTACGAGAGATGCCTTTCGGCCTCATCAATGCTGGTGCCACTTTTTAGCGAGCCGTGGATTTGGCGTTTGGCGACTTAAAGGACAAATTGATCATTGTCTATCTTGAGGACCTTACCGCATTCTCAAAGAAGCGGCGAGATCATTTTCAACACTTAGTGAAAGTGTTCGAGAGGTGCAAGTATCACCATATATCATTGAATCCGATGAAATGCATCTTTGCGGTGACAGAAGGCAAGCTACTAGGCCACATCGTCTCCAAGGAAGGGACTTGGATAGACCCTAATCGGGTCGATGCAATCAAGGACTTGACTCTCCCTACAAACAAAATTGGGATACACTCCTTCGACAAGGTTAACTTCATACGAAGATTTGTACCCGACTTCTCGGAGCTTACCAAAGACATCTCTGCAATGATGAAGACGACCACCTTCAAATGGACTGAAGAAGGAAGGAAGGCGTTCGAGAAAATAAAGGAAGCCATCAGTAAAGCGCCAGTGTTGGTTCGACCCGACTTCGATAAAGAGTTCATCCTTTATTGTTACATGTCGGAACACACTCTCTTCGCCATACTGACACAAAAGCTGAACGAGGAGACTGGATCACCGATCGCTTTCATGAGCAACAACTTCAAAGATAGCGAGTCTCGGTTCTCCTAGATAGAGAAAAATGCATATGCAGTTGTGAAGGTAGTCAAGAATTTTAGATTCTACATCTGAACTCCCACACCATTGTATACGTTATAGACCCCACAGTCAAGAGTGTCCTTACTCAATAGGAGATGGGCACCAAAAGAGGCAACTGGATCGCAAGAGTCCACGAATACGACTTGGATATCAAGCCTACCAAGCTCGTCAGCAAGAGAGGTCTATGTCAGCTCATGGTAGAAGACAGTGATCTAAAGCACCAAGCTACTGATGGTATCCCAGGAACAGAAGTTGAAGAAGACCTTCTAATGGTCTTACTAGTTGAATCTGCTCAAGAATGGAATGCAGAATTGTGGTACTATTTGACCTACGGGGAATGCCCAACACACTTCGGTAAACAACAGAGAAGAACTCTGAAACTACAAGCACAAAGCTATGTGCTTAGAGGTAATGTTCTATACAAGCGTGGGCTTGATGTAACATTCTTACTATGCGTCGGTAAGGACCAACAACGGCGGTTGTTGGAAGCATTTCACAATCAAGCATGCGGTGGCCACTTTTCATCAAGGGTCACTGTGTTCAAAATCCTACGAGCATTGTTCTATTGGCCGACTTTGTTCTGCGACGCATATGACTGGGTGCACATATGCAAATTGTGCCAACAATTTGTTGGTAAACTCAAGCCGACAACCCTTCCACTAAGGCTAGTGGTAATAGATGCTCCATTTCAGCAATGGGGCATAGACTTCGTAGGGCCCATCAACCCACATTCCAGTAAGGGACATGTCTATGTGCTTACGGCGACAGATTACTTCACCAAATGGGTCGAGGTGATCCCTACGAAGCAGGCTACTTCCAAAGTTGTGTGCGACTTCCTCAAAGAGAACATCATTTCGTGCTTCAGAGCACCAAGAAAGATCATGACTGACAACGCTACAAGCTTCTCGTCAGAGGAGTTAGTAGAATTTTGTTTCGACTACGGCATCACATTGTCCCACTCTTCAGTTTACTATCCACAAGGCAATGGACAAGCCGAGTTGTCTAATAAGAACCTAGTCACAATCGTGCGCAAGATGGTTGATTCCAATCAACGGGCTTGGCACAAAAAGTTGTACGATGCTCTTTGGGCTGATAGGATCACGCCTAAGAGAGCTATTGACACTTTCCCTTTCACAATGCTGTATGGCACAGAGGCTGTATTGCCTATCACTCTAGAGTTGTCCACCTTGCAGCTGGCATCCACAATAGAAGATGAGGAATTCAGAGATCCCGTCGAGAAACGCATCTTGTGTCTAATGAAACTTCAAGAGGAGAGGGTGGAGATAGTTGATAAAATCACTCAGCACCAAGAGCAAGTGAAGAAGATCTTCGACAAGAAAGCTTGGCAACGAGACTTTGAGATCGGAGACAAGGTCCTATTATGGGACAAGAGACACGAACCAAGGGGGTTCCACGGAAAATTTGACTCCCTTTGGTTGGGGCCATTCCTAATCCATGATATTGCAGGAGAGAATTCCTACATTCTGTCACATTTAGACAAAAGGCTCTTTCCACTACCCTACAACGGGCAGTACTTGAAACATTTTGTCCCTTCGGGGATGGGGTGAGTTCTTTGTAAATATTTTTCTTTTGCTTTAACGTTATGTTGTTATGTGTTTCCCAGTTCCGTAAAGTATCGTCGTGTTTTAGGTGATTTCTTAGGTAGTCTTGTTTTAGGTGAATAAAATGTGAGCCCCAATAAAATGGGTGAACTCCAATTATTTGGTGTATTATGGAATAAGTCCTGACTCCGTTACCCAACTAATAAGATTACTGGTCTACAAAACTAGAAATTCTCGGTTCTCCTATGCCGTAAGTATCCGACATGGTCCCTAGACGGAGCCTAATGTTGTACCCAAAATAAATTTTTGCCTTAAAGAGACATTTTTGTTAAAATGATCTAGGTCATGTAAAAGTGTTGTCAAAAGTATGTTTTAGGTCAAAACAAACATAGGTTTTTTCTGGGTTTGTGTCGAGGAACATATGTGTAAAATTCTAAAAATTCAAAAATTAGGGTTTTGTGCCCCTATTATAGGGAAACCCCTGAAAATAAGACCTTTGCTAGAATTCATTGAAAATGATTTTGATAGGATGAATTGACTTCACGATCACATTGGTCAAGTTAAAATCACCAAAAAATTAGTTTTACTCTGGTGGGTCTATTTTCATATTTCAGGAAAGAAGTTAGGAGCTCTGCAGCCATTAATGGTAGATTGGCCAGTACTAGGTGTAGAAAGCTAAGCTTCAAGAGCTTCAATGATGAAACCATGGTGGAAATACTCTGAAGAGATGCTATCTCATGGAGGGGATTCTCAAAATCAGAAAATGCCAAAAAATGACTCTGGAAAAACCAACGCCTTGCTACCAAGGATGATATGCGGTCAAAAGGTCAAAAAGCGCCCCTGTTGAAGAAAGGCGCCCTTGGATCTCAGAGGCCAAATGCAGTCATCAGATCTATCTGAAGCAGTCATCTTCCTCGTGTTTCTGTTGGCTTTCCAATGCATCATCAAGCGAGACCATCTGATTCAGAGATCACTGGCGAACGTCAACGAAGTATGGAGGTATTGCAAGCAAGAACAATCCAAAATGATAGTCCAACATGAAAAAGGCGCCCCTGTTGAAGAAATGCGCCCTTGAACAAGAGGATGCAGATGTCATTTCCTGAGAAAACTTGTCTTTTGGAGTTCTCTCCAACATTAGCCTAGCTTCGCAGTGAACTTGTTAGTCAGCCTGCGAAACAAATCAAACAACAGTAGTGATCTCAAAAGCGCCCCTGCTGGCCAGGGGCGCCCTTCTTATTGAGACACCTGATGAAGTTATCAACAACTGCTTTATAGAAGGCATGTCTTCAACTCTCTTCTAGCTTCGTGATCGATCCAGCTACGTGTCCACAGGACCTGTCAGGCAATCAGAGGTAGAGAATCAAGCAATATACACCTAACGGTGAAAGTTGAAGGAAGAATGCCAAGAAATTGGTTGTGTTGAACAAAAGCGCCCTTGCTGAAGAAAGGCGCCGATAGTTTTGGGCAATCAGATGCAGTCTCCAAACTTGGTGACCTCCAGGACAACCTCCTTTGTTTTGATTGATCTTGACAATGACACCGTCAACAAAGATATCTGACGAATCAGTCATCTAACGATGGAGGTCAAACTAAGGCAGTTTACAACATGAAAATAATTGTTCAAAAAATCAAAGGCGCCCTTGCTGAGAAAAGGTGCCCGTGCTTTTGAAGGACTTAAACTGATTTTTGAGATCTATGAAACCAGTCATCCTTTCTAGGATTGAATTGGTTATCCAACTCATCATCAAGCGAGGTCATCCGACTCATTAGTCAGCAGTGATATCAGATCAAAGCACATAGGGTCTAAATGGATAGAATTGAAGAACAGTTAAGAAATTGACTAAGTCTAAGGCCGAAAGCGCCCCTGTTGAGGAAGGGCGCCCTTGATTTGATGACATCAGATTCAGTCTTTGAGCTTTTCAGCTCCCAGTCAAATTTAGTTAGGGTTGTTCCATCTCAGCAGTGAATTTGTGAGCATCAGCTAAAGATCAACTGAACGACTAGGAGTAAGGATCGAACAGAGGCACTTTAGCATAAAAAAATGATTAGAAAGTGTTCAACACTCAAGAAGGACGCCTAAAAAGTCAAAGAGAGATTTGTTGACTTGAGTTAGAGATTTGGGGGCAAACTTGGCCAAAACGTCCCACAATCAGTGGAAATATGCTTTTAGAACTCCAGATTAGGCTAAATCAGGCTTCAATCATGAGTTGGCGCCCATACTTGATGCATTTCAACTTGAATCATTATATAATCAAGCTAGGCGTCCCATTTCATTAATTTCTTTTGCAGGTTGAAGGCTGAAACAACAAATTGCTCTCCAAGAGGTCTTTCCAAGATTTGACAGAGGGTTTTGATTGTTCTTCGTTATTTTTTGAAGATCAGTGGCACAAAAGCATAATTTCTCAGGGGTTGAATCTAGGGACAGATTTTTACAAGAAGGCAGCTAATAACTTCCAATCTTCCTGTTGTCTACTTCCTCTCTTCTGTCTTAAATTTTTTGCATGTCATAGAAAACAACAGGCTACCACAGATCTGACCAACTGGGTATGATCAACATAATTTTCCAATAAAACCCATCTCTTCAAATTTTCTAGAAATAACTTGCTGCCCCTATTTATAGGGATTTTTCCGGAAAAGTTTCAGAATAAAAAATCTAGCGAACTGGGTTTGTTCAACATTGAAGCATGAACAAAACCCATGTGTTCGATTTTTTTTGGAAAAATACTTATCGGTGGGCTCTATTTTTAGGGGTTTTCGAAATTTTTTAGAATAGGGTCGTGTGCACAGTTGATCTTTAAGTTTTTTCAGGATGTAGTTCTCCCATGTACAATACAAGACCAAAACGGTCTTGTACCATGATTTCCTGAAAACGATTGACACAAACTTGCATCAGGTAAACCTAGTGGTTGATTCAGAAGATTTGGAGGGCATGAACCAAATCACGCTACAAAACATAGAAGAATCCAGATTGCTTGAGGCTGCGTCAATCCCCATCACATTACAGAATGTGGAATTTGTAATTGGTTGCATTAAGCATTACAATCCTACCACACGAGAAATTCGATGAGTGGATGGGAGGGTGATTTGTAGCCTTAAACCAAAGGATATTGAAAAGTGTTTTGCTATTCCACCATGCTCGACCAATGTGGTCATATCAGTGACAGAATGCTAAAAGGCATTTGAAGTGTCAAAGGATACATGTCAAGAAAAAATGGCAGAAAAATGGCTAAAAGTGAAAAAGGCCAACTTTCCCAAAATGGTTGGACGAGGAGAATTCCTAGACTAGTATGTAGTGATGATCACTCTACTCAACAGGATCACTGGACAGGAAGAGGGGAACCAATTTCAGTGATGGATGTACTACATTGTCGCTAAGATTATCAACAAAAGAGAGCATTACGACTGGGCCTCCGTCATCGTGACACACTCCACCAACAAATGACCGGGTTTCTAGAGGCTCAGAGGTTCCACATGTGTTCCTATCTTGGATACCTAATTGCCTTCCAAGGCGAGTTTAGGACATTAAACATTGTGGGAACCTCAGGTGTGCAAAAGGTGCATGAATGCTTTCCGCATCTTGAGTTTACACAAGCAGAACAACATTTCAAGCGGAAAGTAATCTTTTCATTATGCACACCGTATGAGACCTCGACCATGAGATGCATGTACGTATATCAACAACAACCAAGGAGGCAATGCTGGACTGGGCGGATTGGTTTTTCCAATTCCCCATTTTCACCTATAGATGCGTGTATGGATACAATGGTCACCCCGCCATGATGCCACGCTACCCTTCAGACAGGGTAGTTTGCATGGAGTTCCTACGACAGTTGGCTGAAGTTCACTCTCACCTACGCCTTAAAAAGAAGATGGTTGTGAACTTTCCTATGCAAATGGGACTCTATAGATGTAAAATAGCGGCTGATGCCAAAATGATATGCCAAGAGACGGTGAGACTCAATCTCAAATATCTTATTGAGAGAAGGTCATATGATCCAAGAGGCCTTTATGCAGCGCACCTTGAGCAACGCTCATCACACGAGTCTTCCATGGAAGATTATTAGGTCAACTGTGATGATGAGTTTGATGTACGAAGAAGGAAGTATAGCCAGTTTAGGCTCCCACAAATTGCCGAGTTTATGTCAGAAGACATTGAAGGCCTATCTGATGATGAAGGGGAAGTCTTTCTCCCCTCATTCTTCGTGGATCAAGTAGACTCTCAATCACTTGGAAAAGTGGATTAGTATGCAAAGGAGAACACATCTATAGAGGAAAGAACGGGTAGCGTTGTCAGAAACAGTCGACTCTACCTAGACAGCAAGAGGACGAGGAAGGTAGTACTTCCTCGAACAGAGCCGCCACCAGTTCAATGTTCAGTACCTTCCACGTCAAGGAAGAAACCCAGGCAAAAGCAGAGGAGCAATCCTCCCAACGTATAACTTTTCATGGAATATTAAGATAATAAATTAGGAGAGTTACCACGCCTTTAATTAAAAATTCTGAAAGTTTTATCATTGTGTTGTTATCAATAATCTGTTTTCAATCTACACCTTGCAAAGGTCTTGGTGCCTCCTTGGGAATTTAGAAAGTTAGATTATTGTCCTTTTGTTGTTTCAAGTTGTTTACTTTTCAGCCTACAGCTCGGAAAGGTCTTGGTACCTCCTTAGGAATCCTGAGATATAAACTACCGTCTAGATTACTTTTGTGGATTTGATTTCAGTATAGATCTAGGAGTTTAGAGCCTTCGGATGCATCCTGGGAGACTAATTCGTTCAAGTGATCAAACCCTACATTCCCGCGCCTATGCCCTCATGCTCTATTTATCTTGAGGAGATGGGAGAGATTAAAAGCTAGTTTAGTCGTACTTAAGATCTGCAGAACCCAGAGAAAATCTTAGCTACAACACATTGTGTTTATGCACCCTTGTGTCCTTTCGCTGAGTAAAAAAGATAGGAACAATAGTTCACTTTATTCTTTTTATGCAAAATCAACAACAAGAGGGATCTTCCCCTCCCAATTTGAAGAAGCAAACACTACAAACTTGTAATAGCTGACCGTTTCCAATAAGCACTCTAGAGGTGCTAATTGAGACACCAACAAGTAGCACAACAGAAGGAAAGCTTGTTGGAAGTGGGAAACTTGCTTCTCTAATTGAATTGGCGGGCACCTATGCAAGATGAATCCTTAAAACCAAGACTTTTAACTCATCAACTTGATGAATCATCCTCAAAGTGGGAAATTTTAAATTGTCATTGAAGAAAACAACAAAATATTGAACATAGTTATTTGGCGTCAGGGATGTCCAGTTGTCCCTGAGTTGGTCAGGGGACATCCCAGACGTCTCCTTCTGTCCTCGGGACAACTAGACGTCCCCAGCGCCAGGCAGTGCCGTCCCCCATTTTTTTGGGAACTTTTCGGCCAAATAGAGCAGATCGAGGATTCCTAGGGGACGTCCCTTGGCCGTCCCCGCATACCTGGACATCCTCAGGATAGGGACGTGGGTTTTAGGCCCAGGGATGCTTCCCCAGTTAACACTGATAATAAATTAGAGTCACCATGTTCTGGGACTTGCACAAGCCAACAACAACACATCGCACCTAGAGTCCAAGCAACCACCTCTTGCATCCACAAGTGCCTTGCAATTGAGCCTTGAAACCTTGCAAACATGTTATGTCTCCATCATCTACTGCATTCATGCACCAAGCATTTGCCAAATAAATAGGTGAAAAGCATTAGCTCGTATCCTCTTGCTGAGCAACATGAGAAAATCATAATTTTAGCTAATTCAAAATTACCGAATCTATTAGGAACATTAAAGAGCATGCATATTGTTACCCATAAATTTTCCTTAGTCTTTATTCAGGATGTTATCTTACTTATTTCACTAAGTCTTAGACCTAATCTACGTTCAGGCGGTCTTTTGCTGTTGCTTTCAAACTTGGGTAGTGTTTTGTTAGGTTTGTCAAACCTCCCATTTTACCGCCTACCTTACTTATCCTTCATTGGGTGGTGTTCTCTTGTTACATCCGAACTTCCTTTTTCTTCCAAAGTGCATGTATGAAACCGATTGAGCCATGAGTGAAAGTTTGAAAACTTCACCCGCAAGTTATGCCTCTGGCGGCATTCTCTAAGTCATTTTGAATGTGGGCGGGGTTTTGTTAAGTTATGCGAATCATCAGTTTTGCCGCCTATGAAGAATTATATTGATTAATCTAAATTATTGCCATTTTGGTTACTTAATTAAGATATTATAGAGAAGAAAGCTAGTATTTTCCAAGCATAGTATGAACAAAAACAAGCGAGCCATACATGTAAAAGCACAAATAACACAAAAAAGAGATATTTTATTCATATATGAACGTTTTTACATTATGCTGGAATAGCCATAATCGCTTGGTTCGAGTACAAAAACCCAGGTTGGCGGACACAAAAAGAGGCAAAAGAAAGATATTTCAAGTGCACAAGGCAAACATCAGGACATGGATGCTCTTAGTAACAACCTGTAGGCGTTCAATTTGAGCCGGTGAAAGCAGGTTCTCGTGTGATTGGAGAAATTGCACGAACAACCCCATGTCATTCCTCACTACTCCAGTGCGTAGTAGAGCCACAACCTCCTCCAGAGTCTCGTCCTGGATAGCAAATGCAATGTAGATGGCATCAACTATCAACCCAGTTTGAGGATTAGCTGAGTCCATTTATCGCCACCCTGACATGGTGATGGAATTTAGGTTTCACCAAACGCTCTAGTGCTCTCACGCCCTAGTCTCGAACGACCAGATGTATTATAGTGTTATTATGCACATGAGCTTGGCTTAGAAACGTGTTGCCCAGGATGCCTCAGAGCACTTCTTCTTACACTTCGCTCTGCACCACAAAGACCTCTTTCAGTTGATCAGAAGTGTGCCTGAATAGAGGGCTACACTCAATTTCCTCCAGAATAATGTAATCGTTCGCAGAATTTCCATCACTTTGGGAGCTCGCCATGTTGGATGCAATTGATGGTGGGAGAGAAGTGATACTGTTTGAATTTATAGAATTTTGGTTAGACATGGGCGCATTCATTTAAGATTGATAAGATGTAAATTTAATTCACATTTATGGTCAGCTTGCGTTGATTGAATTACAATTCCTCATCAGACACCTTGCACGTGCCACCGTTTGGTGTCCTCATACGTTGCATTAAAGATTGGTGAAATGATTGGTCCTTTGGTGGCTGTTGCTTGGGTGACGATCGATTTTCTTTGCCGATATCTATTCCTAGCAAAATTTCCATTGTTCTTATAAACTTCCCGATAAATGTTTGGGATACGAGAAGTCGCTAGTTTAGTAACTGCTTTAGTGTCCATTCAATGGCTTTAGCCATATTATAAATCAGAGGTTAAGCATGAAAAAAGGAGGTTTTTTGATTTCTTAGGATACACCTGGGGGTGTTTTCGAGAAGGAATAACATTTATTGCATACTGCAATAGCTTGTAATCGGTGTGTTACGAATTAAAAGATTTGAAGTATGCTAATCTTGGTGTTATGTGTATGATATAGCTATGTTTTCTTTGAAAAATGAGCTATATATCTTTTATTTATTATAGTTTGCTTTATTTACATTAGTTAGATTTGATAGTCACGATTTTCAATCTTTGTAGTGATCATAGATGGCTATGTCCTTTGCCCTTGTGCTAGTTTCATTTTTATGAGCTAGTGTTAGTTGCCTTTACTGCTTTCTGGTTAAAAGCACACATCAGTTTTAATTCATCGAAGATCATAAGAGGGAGCTGTACCTCGATAAAATTCAGAGAAAAGCCACAAATGCAATTGTGGACTTTTCAGAGCTGTTAGCGGATTTAAATCTATGCCAAATCTGGGTTTAGAGTCATTACTTGATTTATCTAACAAGGGTTATTTCATTCGCTAACACATATATTTCCATAGGAGCGAAATATTCTGAAGGTTTAAACAATATAAAATCCCAGAAATTTTTTTCTGTATGCTTCCCGAGGACAGCTAATATGCATTTCGATGAGGTGAAAACATAAGCCCCTGCCTATAGGTAGGGATTGATAATCTCATCGACACCTATGTATCATTATGTATTACATTGCGATCCTACTTGTATTATATGCCAATATCAATGATATTATGATATCAAGACCTAATATTCATTGATTTTAGGTGTTGCTGTTAAGTACAATGATTACGTAAAATTCACAAAATTATGCAATATGATCCATATCGATATATGAGGAATCATACAATATTCTTATTGCTACCCTTCCTTAAGACCATTGCTTGGTACATCCATAAGACCACAAATGAGTCATGTTGCAAACATTCAAATACCTTTGTTAGTAATTGACAACATTAGGTGAGTATATATTATATATTCTAAACAATTTTGAAAGCAATCATGTAGATAGATACACAGAGTCAGACATTTAAGTTTGATGAAATGCTTAAAAAATGTGAGGTGTGCATAAGCCCAAGGACTATATGATAAAGTAATTTGAATGAAACAATTTCTAGGGATACCTATGTTCATAGGATACATTTAAGGCGGGTTTGATGAAAAGACCTTAGAAACATTTAAGCAATGCAACTGATAGGAGAAAGGTTTTGACAATACTGACGACCTCTTTAATAGCAATACCCACAACTAGAGATCAACCTAAATTATTATCTTTAGCAGTGGGAGTGGATAACTCAGAATTCAATACTATTTTATGAGAGGAATTGTGAAGAGTATACTTAGCTCTAAGAACATCCTTGAAGATATTTCTGATTTAGGTGCTGAAATCTGTCCTACCGTCTCTGCATGCAGCAACATCCAAATGTATCCTACTTGTTTCCAACTCGGTGAGACACCTTAACGGCAACAATGATGGTCCTCCCAACTCCCCCATTGATTTTTCCCTTTTTTGCACTTGCTGATTGCATTGCACTTATATGTAATGCCCCCTCACAACAGCCATCCAAGATTAATAATCTCTTCCTGTCCATCCTTTGTACCTTCTTCCATTACAAATTAATTTAGTAAATGTTATCTGTATCATCCATGCCTAGGCAAGCTCTTTTGTCACCACCAAACTTTTTCACATCACTTTAATTCTCATTAATGTATTTGCTGCCCTCTTGTCATGCTTTGTCTTGGCATTCTTATTATGCTCAAATTCTCAATGTGAAGGGTGCAGATTTATTTCAAAGAGCATGGAGTGCAATTAAGACTTGCCAACAATGGAGATGTGACAAAAATGCCATAGTCTAATTGAGATTTTGGACAAACTATGGCATTGTTAAAATTTGTTTTGCATAGAATGTACTATTTTACTCAATTTCAAGAGGAATTCATGTCAAGTTCCTATCCATAGAGGCTGCCTAGGACTTTCTCCTTTTTTCATTAAGGGTTCGAGTTTCAAACCTTTTGAAGTGCACTATATTTTTTGATCCTCTTTCCTCATCATTGTTTAGGAGCTTGTAAGATGATGGTGGTATTGAGGTTGGGAAAAATTATGCTGAACGGGAAATTCTTTGCATTTCACACTGTCACATCCTTGTAGAAGACCATCATGTGGATGTCGTGTGGTCAATGAAACAATAATTTTTTTTGAAATAAAATACAATCAAGTAGAAATAATATAAAAAGAAAAGTAAAAAGAAACAATATAAAATAAATAAATAAACATAAATGAAACACTAGAAACAAAACCAAAGGGAAGGAAATATGAAAACATTTTTTTTCTAAGTTGTGAAGAACCCAAAAGGCGAGAAGAGGGCAGTTTTCTTCCTAGACACACAGGAGACAACTCGCAGTTAAGAAGAGAGGGGGCATAGAGAAAATACAGTCACACCATTAATGTAGCATGACATCCCTGCTCATGGAAGGCACAACCTTGATTGGAAGCATAGAAAACAAGGCGCTAGGCAGCTATTAAGAGCCTCATGACCCTTGATTGGAGACACACACGCTGTTGGGAGAAAAATGTGAGAAATAAAGGCGTGAGGAGGGGTTAAATGGTGTGGAAGAAAGGGCAGGGAGGAACTAGAAATTCATGGCTCATTTTGGCAGTCGATTCTCACAATGGTATGGTGCAAGAGCAGCATGGGAGAGTTATTCGTGATGGATGCCATGGAGATTTAAATTGTTCAACTGAGATAGGAAAAACTCCAACTATTCCCAAGCCATGGAATAAGCAAGGAAGGAAGTAGAAGAGGAGGAAGGGCGTGAGAATTGCAGATTTGAGGGTGATTGAAGATCATACCAGGGTAGCACAAAAAGTTGCACATTAAGGTACCTATCACTGCTATATGTCTGCTATCATAGTTAAAATATAATGCTATTTGCTGGATGAAACATAGGCGCTGTGTTTGCATTTAATAATCTTTATCCATTTCTGTAGTTGACATTTCCAAGCTGGTTGTGGAACGTGTAGGTGAAAGTTTAACCAAGAATTGCAAAGGGAGAATACTAGATTACAGTTTAGATCATAGCAGCAAAACTAGTTTGGGGAAAAAATCAGCAAACCAAATGTATAAGTTTTTTTAAAAAATCAGAAAAAAATTGAGAAAAAATGGGAAAACAATCAAATTAAAAACAAAAAAGCGTAAAGAGACAAAAACTAGTCTTTTTTGAAATTTAAGGGCATTTCCATAGCATAGAGATATAGAGAGAAAATAATATAGATAGTTTAATCCATGAATTGTAGAAAATAGGATTTTGTTCTTTATATTCTTATCGTTGGTTACACTGCATTGCACAAAGCATACTTCATAGTGCATAAATAATAACTAGATGGTTACAGTTGGCAAAATTTCAATTACAATATAGTTTGTACAAAGTCAACCTATAAACTAAGTACAAAGTTCTAAAAAATCAAATGTAGCCAATTACTCTTGTGACTACAAATAGAGCTATGCTAGAGGGCTACAAGTCCTGATGATGAAGCTCTTGGTTTAGAGCCTCTCCTAAGTCGTTCAACCTCATGACTATCCAAGTTGGCCTCTAGGCTCTCAAAATCCCCAGGCTCAAGAAAGTCAATAAAAAGATAGTTTTCCTTTGCTCATTAGACATACATAAATTACAAAATGGGAATCAACTAGTTCATATTTGTGATTTAACAGTACTTGCAATTTCTAGAATAGTGTCAAAGAAACTATATGAAGAGTGTGAAAGGAAAATTTGAAATTATATGACAAAGGAAGCAATTGCAAAGTTTAACTTAATAGGTTTTGAATCAAATAGCTCAAGATAGAGTAATATAATTGAAACAAATCTTACATCTCAAAAGACTATAAATGATATTGAAATGTTCTTATTCATAACTATTTTAGTTGATTTTTAAACAGTAAAGGGAGTGTTAAATATTTTCCATTAGATAATAAAGACCTGCTAGAACAAAAGAAGAGAGCAACTATTTGGGCCACAGTTTTAGCTATTATTATTCAAGTAAGTTTTCCTTGATTTTTTGCATATAAGTGGATGGAGTTAAAAACATTGATGGACTTTGAGTTGAGAATTTGAGAGATTATAGGTACAAGTTTCAATGAAAAATCAAAGCACGAGGAATGTTCCCTTTCATGGGACAGTTGTTGCTGAAATCTATATGGATCGTTAAAGAGAAAATATAAAAGGCTTGCTTCGAGAGGGATTAAGATAAGCCCACAAGACTAGGGCATGAATTCTCTCAAGGCATGTATTAGTTTCCTTGATACCTATTTAACATGCATGGAATGCTACACTATATATGTTGAAAGCATTCATGTATTGCTATTGTACTCCTTGTAGGCCTTCTGGACCTCTATGTATATGACGATCCAGTACTCCTCTTATGCCTTTTGAACCTCCATGTATATGATGATCATAAATGGAATGTAGTTCCCTAACAAGTGTAGGGCATGCATTTAAGCAGTGAGTCTCACCAATTAACAAAGCATTAAGCCTACAAAATATATAGGAAATTTAAATATAATCAAAACAATCCTTCATTTTGATATAAGATGTTGCTACAGTTCAATTTTTTCAACACCACAAGCTAATTTTTATCTGTTTGATAGGAACTGTTTTGCTTCCAGTTCCACAATGTCTATATACTGATATATATACTTTTGCTTCCCACTGATTATACAATTGTCACTACCTTACCCACTTGTCATTAAAACTTGATAGCTAGTGTCAAATTGAAGCTTCAAATTATCACACTTTGTTAGCATTTGAAAAGAAAATTTGTCCCAACCTAACCTTTATAATCTAAACAACCACCTTGGTATTATTGCTGACAATTGAAATTCTTTTGAATAGTTAGGATCACAAGGATTCCAATAGAACAATCCTCTTTAGGGTGATATTAGGCCAGTAGAGTTTCTTTTCAGTTTAGTCTGACTTCCTATATTTACTTTTGGCAAGTACTCTTATAAGGTTTAGATATGTTGAAAAAATCAGATAGAAGCCTTAGTATTTATGATATTGTCTACTATTTCCCACTAAATTGTGTCTTTGGATTTATATACATGTAAAGAATTACTACGAGCCTAAGGAAAATGACGGTAGTGTAGAATATAGAGAAAAAAACACAACATCTGTTAACTATTGCATGTTAAGGTCCTTAACATCAAATGTAGAAGCATACCAAAGAATGTGTATCTATTTTAATGTTCCTAACATCTATTAGAAATATACGTCTATTCAAGGTTGCCTACTTGCGATGTGCCTTAGCAAACTAATGAAATCTAGTGAACCTTTGATGGTGAACCACATCCTGATGGCCAACACTCAGTTTTGTGCTAAAAATCAATGAAAAACTCGATTAAATAGCAATTTCGTGTGGTTAGGATTTCACAATGAGTTGGTTGGGTGATTTTTTCGTGATTTTTATGCGATTTTTCTCAATTTAAACCCTTAAAATCATTGAACATCATTGAAAATCGTTGCTGATTAAATCACGATTTTTAGGGGAAAAATCATTTTGGTTGGAGATTTTCTAAAATCGTGATTTTTGAGGATTTATGCTTCTATGGTTTAGATAATAAAATTTAAGTCTTTTCCCAAAATAAAATTATCTATTAGCCATTGCAAGTAGAAGAATAGTTGGTGATTGTTAAAGTAATGAAATAATTGTCTTTCTCCACACGTATGGTAAATTTATGTACAAAATATGGAAGCTTAGACTAGGCACATGAGCTCTTTGACAAAATGCCTCCAAGAAATGTGACCTTACATAGTGCCAAGAGGGCAGGGTATCTTCAAAATGGATTGTTGAAAAGGCCTTAGAAACTTTTAATTAAATGAAAACCAGCCTCCTACTTGCTTGTGCTCAAACTAGAGCTTGAGAAGAGGGTACCTAAGTCGCTGGGTACTTCTATTTACCCACCGTACCCGGGTGGGTTCAGTCTGGGCTCGGGTACGTGGTGGGTACGGCCTTGGGTACACCCAAGATTCCGCTCGAGCACCCCAAGATCCTTCAATGTGAGTTTTTTGATTTATATTCACGACAAACTCTCCAAAGTTTCACTGTCCAAGGAAAAGAGCCAATAGTTGCAGTTGGAAGGACTGGTAGGTTCAACTTCTTTTGTTGTTTATCTAAATGCACTGTTACAAGAGTTGCATGTGGGCAATCAGAGCCCTTGAGAGTCTCATTGTTCACTCTTGGAGGCATCTTCCTCAAAGATATAGCAGTTGCATTAGCAACAAAGTATGCCTGATTTCTTTGGTCATCCAATGCTTAGCCAAAGAAACTACTTCAAATACTTTTGTACAACAAATTCAAGCCAGGATTTGATCTCATTATCTAGTTTTATCTCATTCACTAAATCTACTATCGTATGAAGAAGAGAGCATGAAGTAGAGACTACTACTTTTCCTTTACCAATTACAGTTTCCATATTCTTCAAAATGGTAGATCCATCCTGCCAAATCTCTTGCCTAGATATTCCACCAGTCAACAATTCCAACAAACATATATTTATCACTTGGAAAGCCATAAGTTTTGACATGGCTGAGTGTTTTTATTCCATGTACTAGATCCAAATTATGTTTATGTCTTATGAGTATCATTGTTCTTATAATTAAATTAATATATATTTCCGTACCCGTACCCATGGAAATCAAGATTGTTGTACCGCCGTACCCGTATGTGAACCCATACCAGAACCGGCAACTTAGGAGGGTACAGATACATAGCCAAACACGACTAAAAAGGGATTTTTGTCAGATTTAAATGACAAGAGCCACTTCCTATCACCATAGCCTTCGCAAAACTATGCACAAAATTTAATAAATAAGAAATTATTCATGATTTTTCTCTTGAATGATTTCAAACTATGATATTTACCCAACATTTTGTCAAATACTTGTCATGCCTCTGTTTTAGGTGTATGCACAATGCAAAATTTGAATAAGACATTTTGATTAACATTTAATTTTGAATTATCCACTCCTGTAGCTAGACAATAATTAGTCTAGATTGACCTCTGTTTATGGATATTGCTGTTAAAGAAATTGAAGGCGTTGACAAAAGAGTTATGGCTGTAGCAAGCAGCAGTTACTGTAAGATTTTTGGTATAGTTAAAGGTTTTTAAAATGATAGGATCACCTTGGTAGCCTAATGGTTGAAAGAGTGGTAGATTGAGACATGATAATCATACTTAACATGGAGATAGGTAGTTTATGACTGGCATAAGTATGATGTTGTCTTTGAATGTGTAGACTGTATGGAATCTTGGCTGCTGCCCTAAACATCAGGTATCAGAATAAACTGCTCTCATGTAGTGATTAATATTTTTAAATTTTCAATTCCTTTCTGGGTTTTATTTTGCTCTTTCTTAGCTTTCCAAAACATTTTAAATTTTTGAATTCCCGGGAGGAGTGAGGACGTTTTGACAATATTATGACAGCCTGGTAGTTATGTTTAAACTGCTAAATTGTCTCAGTGAATAGATAAAGTTTTATACTTTATTAAACTATTATGAATCTATTGAATAGTGATGTTTGGCTAACTTGAGTTTTAGCTTGGAAAAAGGTGTGCAAACTTTAGGTGTTTAAGATGAACTCTAACCGATCGTGGTCGGGTTTTGTTAACTACAGTGTAGAGAGTTGAAGATACCTACCTCCCTTTAAGGGCTTCCTTGGTAAACTCAAATGGAGTTAGTATAATCTCCATAAGGCATGATCTTTGCAATAATGTTAAGTAGAAACAAAAACTGCTTCGTCTCCATATCTTGTGTATTAAGGTTTATAATCTTTGTGTTATGAATAGACTTGTTGTCCATCATTATCTTGTGCAATAGGAGAAAGCGATCATGTTGACCATATCCTTGATATGAATAATATGCAAAAAATGTCATTGATGCAATCTAGATTTTAGGATTATGAAGATAGATTGGGATGGAAAGGAGATTATTTATGTCATTAATAAAAAAATGCTATTAGTATCCTACCTTGTATTATATTACTAATAAGGTTCAAACAGATAGTGTAAAGTTGCTTTAAGGTCCTCAATAGAAGGCTTGTATCAAATATATTCATATGGAAAGTTTTTGAGGAGATATGATAACACTTATTTAGATATCTCCTACTAGTTTGGGCATAATTCTATGTTTGATTTCCCCCCCATATCTATTGAGTATATCACGTAGAATATGCTAGAATTATTAGTGGCCTAGGTTAATTGTGAGATCCTTGATTGACTTCATAAATGAAATCTTCTTTAGATATCTCGGGTGTGATGGGAGTATTACTCATGGCTACGACAAAGATATACCTATGTTGTAAGACATACAAGGTTACATGTACTTCCTCTATGAATTGTTGATATCAATAACCAAGCTATAAGATAATGGTTAAAGTATGTCATTGCAAACAAAGAGAATTTTTTTTGTTAAGTAATCAATGTAACCTCTGTGTCAAGGAGATGAACCTATATGATATTTTAGGATGTTCATGTTGAATTAGAAACATTAAAGGCGGTGAGGTTTAATTTGAGATCTAAACATCCTTGGATTGAAGTGGCATGGTAAAGGTTGGTAAATTGGGAACAGGGTTGGCTTCCCTTGCATATTGTTAGGCACTATTAATTATTACATTGCATGATCTTAAACCCTTGTATTATTTTCTTTCTATAATATTCATTCTACTTCAGCCCCCCTTGAGTAATGATACTTGAGTGGTTATGAAATATTGGGTACGAGAACCCAGGTGTATGATCCTTGAGAGAAACCTTGTTAGGAGAACTACGTGTGACTTTGATCTCGTTTGGAAACGGGTACATTGGCAGTCCTTGGGCGAAGGATGCCCCTGTGACCTCAAGTCCATAGGGGGAGGGTTTAGGGGGATAACTCCAAGGTTTTGGGGTTGTTCCTAACTTGTTGACCTTTCCCTCTTTAGTAGGCTTCAGTTTGAGGCTAAAATGAGTATTAGATGGTTATGAGTGAGTTAAGGACACCTAATAACTTGTATTTAATACATAATATGCTTTTGAATAGTCGGTATTTGTTGAGTAGAGGCCATCTTGTGTTGGTTCAATGTGACTCTTATTTGTTTGTGAAATTCAACTCCAGACCTAGAGGACTATATGCATAGGCTCTTGAATTAGTTGATTGTGATATACTCCAATACTTGTGAATCTTGTTGTGTAAGTTTCGGGCTAGAGATGACCCGAGTGTGAACCTCCAGGATATTTGAGCAGTGACATACAATCATTGGATTGTGCCAATGATCGATGCTTGGGCTACTATTAGGGATTAGCCAACATTCACCTGGTTCGTGAAGGTGAAGGTTGCTTAGAGCTACCTTGGTTATGGTACAATAATGGTTGCACAATTATTTACCCTATCGTGTGGGTAACGGTAACCAAAGCTAACTGTTGTATTGAGAGGGTTCATTGGCAGTCACTTATAGCATGGGGATGACCGATGCCAAGTGTTAACCGGGTTGTGGAGAAGATAGCTGACAGCATCACTAAGGTCATAAGGTGGTATTTGTCAGAAGCTACTTCTTCCTGGTTGGACAGACTTGTCACCGTTGGCCTATATGCGATTGAAGTTGGAATCCATCGGGCTATGGTAGGTTTAGTACTTGTGGAAATCTTTATGTTGAGGATAAACCCCCTATGTAGTATGGGATACACCAAATCTTCTTCCTAGTTGCCCGATGGTGCAGAAGATTGGGAGAAAGGATGGACCCATAGTGTAGTGTGCAATGCATCAACATTCCTTTCTATCTGTGATGCAATATTTACAGGTGTTAGTTAGCCATCATGGATGTGTTAGTCATTCACCGTGCATTTGATAGTCACTCGTTGTGCCAATGGCCTCAATTTTTGTGCATATTGTTATTGATGCCCTTGTTAGTGAGGACATCAAGTAGCATGGGCTTTTGAATTGTCATCACAGATGGCGGTGGATTGGGAAAAGGATAGGATCCACAGTGCAATAAGGGATGCATCGAGATTCCTTTTCCAAGTGAGATTTGCTTACATGCTTATGTGATTGTGAATTAGGTAGTGGGTTGAAGCATGTACTAGGTTGCATCCATTTCCACTTTACTAGTTGTTCTTTATGTAAACATGTGATGTATGTGTAGATTCTTCACACTGGATATCTACAATGTATGCTTGAGCTAGTCATTGTTGTACTCATGATGTACATATGAGCTAGGATCCATTGTACTTGTGATGTGCATATGAGTCCATCACTATTGTACTTGTGATGTGCGTTGAGCTGGTCATTGTTGCATTGTGATGTGCATATGAACTAATCATTGTTGTACTTGTGATGTTTATGAGCTAGTCATCTTGTGTAGGTGTGATGTATGCTTGAGACAATCATCATGTATAATCTTGGGATTATGGTATGATATGTCCCTTGTGTATTTATGTATGTGCATTAAGGATTGGTAATGTTGGTATGGAACCAACACTTGATGGCAAATTATTAACATTTAATTATAATTGGATTAAGTGATACTTATTCTTAATGAATAGTCCGTGTTAAAGGTGAGATTAGAGATCTCATACAAGAGGAGAGAATGAACTCACTCTAACATTGGAGTGCGAAATAGTACTACTAAGCCTTTGACTTCCCACGAGGGGATACCTAGGCAAGGTCATCATGAATGAACCCTTGAGGTTTAGGTCTGGGTCTAGGGTGACCCTAACCGTAGGAGCTTAACACTTTTGAGTGTAAGCATATAAGTGGTGACATTGAGTGGTCATTACCATGGTGAATGAAGAACTTTTGAAATCAACAATTCTAATTTAGATGGAAGATGCTTGGTTGGTTAAGTTGGAAGTTGTCGTGAATTTAATTGAAAATACTAAAAATTGTAGTGATTGAGGGGCAGATTTTACACACAATCTTTAGATGAAAATTTCTTAAATATTCTTCTTCCATAGAGGCAAACTAGAAATTGGGAGCTGTTGAAGCCAAAATTTGAGTCCTTAATCCTATAAAGTAGAATCAAGTAGTCAAATTTGTTTATTTGAACTCACAGTTCAAATAGATGGTACTTACAATAATGTCTTTTTTTAGTTTGCCAAACAAATGTGAGATATAACATAATAATTGTAAGGTTATTGGAATTGAACCACAAAGTTTTACAAAATAGGAACCATCTTGAAGTCTCTTTTTTATGTTTATAGTTTGAAAAAATCATGATGTAAGTGAATATTCAGTGTTAAAAGTAAGTAGTTTTTTTCCTTCTTTTTGGACAAATTTAAATACCACACACATGTTTCCTCATTGTGTTAATTTGGTTTTGCCATTTAATAAAATGCAATATCATTTGTTGTGGAAGCCTAGCTTAGAGTTCTATCAATTTGAATGGTGAATTGAAAATTTAGACTGCAAATAGGTTCCTACACAAAATTAATTGTAGAGAAATAGCCCCATCTTATTCTCTTTACAAGATTATATTTTTTGCAATATATTGCAATAAACTTTGCATTGTAATAGTCAGTTTAACAGCTTGAAGGCTCATACCTTTTTTTTGACACTGATGCTTAATTATGAAAATGAGAAATAAAAAGAACTTGATTTTGTAAATTTTAAAATAGATTACAATTTATTCTTCTTTATTTAATAAATGCAATCCCTTGTTTGAATCTGATTTTGACTTACTGCATTAAGATCATTTCTTGACATGCCCACATTGGTGTGTTTTGATGGAACATGGCAATCTTTTGTAACACATGCTATCTTCCTTCACATTAAATTGTGATAACAAGATTTTATCTACCCATCCATCCAACTTTACAAAAGTTTAATAATAGTAAGCTAAATAACTTGTCAATCTTAGTATTGTCTTTTGGAGTTAATAGTTCATATTGTTGATGTACGATGTTTTGGAAATATGCAGGTTGCATGCAGAGATTATCCCCATCCAAGGCATCTCTGCGTAAAATTTCATTTCAAAAGTACAGCACATCACAGGCATTGTGAATTAGTAAGTTAACTAAGTTTTCATTTTCAGGTTTTGTGTTGAATTGCTTTTTTTTGTTCTCCAATATAAGTGGTTGTTTTGGCTTCTTTGAAAGAGCAACAAATATGTGTTATCTGACACATCTATGTTGCAGTGCTACTGTTATGTGTGTGATGTTCCTGCTCCATGTTCCCATTGGAACAATCAACGGGATTCTAGTCATTGCCATGCTTCAGACAAGGATGATTTATGGAAAATGTCAAGGAAAATGCGTAGGTTGGAATGCATTGCTGCTATGCTTTGACTCTCAATGACTATAATTAGCGTCAGGTTTCCCAGTTAAGGTTGGTGGCAGGTTGTGAAAGGAGTGCAAGAGTGGTTGCACCTATTCTTTTGTGTAGGCTCATTTTTGTTGGCATAATCGCTATGCCTTTTATAATATGTTAGGAAATCGATACCTTAAATATTCCCACAGAAAGCTTGGTCCTCTGATTTTGGTTCAGAATTTACTTATTTTATTGTTATCTCAATCATGTCCCAGACCAAACGTATTATCATACTGTGGAAACATGATTTTTTTGAAGTCCCACATTATTTAAAAAGATAATTATGTATTTACATACCTGGAAATTTCATAGTAGTGAAAGTTATCCTTTATTGGAAGACCTACAAGGTGATGATGGATTTTGTATCAACCCTTATCCATCCTTCCCATTTGGAAGATCTTGGATCTACCCATTCTACTTAGATAATGATACGAGTTTGTGGGTTACAAAGTGAAAGATTTTGGTAATATATTGTAGATCGAGAAAATTTTAATTTTTAAAGCTAATCATGTCACAAATATTTGCCATTGCTAACTATTAAATAGTACTTTTTAATGCTTCTTTTTTAATTCTATTGCTGGATTGTGAGGTGAAGGTTGAATCTCTTGAAAACTATTGCTGAGTGATAATCGGTTTGTAGATTCTGCTTTCTTATTTACAAAGGTTACTAATATTGGCAGTGGACTTTTTGAATTTAAATTACTGCCTCCCATAATATTGATTAAAAGTAAATGCAATGTGGAATTTTGAGGGCGTAAGTTATGTCATAAACTGAGTAAACAGCTAAATGTTGTGCACGTAAGTTATGTCTAAATGTCATAAACTAAGTAAACAGCTAAATGTTGTGCAGTATATATATACTGCATAGTATTATTATATACACTTGCCAATATATATATATACGTTTGCCTGCATAGTATTATTGCAATCTGTTTTTCAATTCATTTTGTTAATTAGATATTAATAAGTTGGTTTTGAATCAATTGAAAACTAGAATTTTATACTCTTCAAATATAATTTATTTTTTTAAAGTGAATATGTTAAATACTTAACTTTACAAACTGTAATTTTTTTTTTAACTAACATAATTGACTTAAGAAGTTTGGGGTGTTATGGGCAAATTTGTAGGGAAAGAAGGTAAACTAATTTTTTAACAGTTTTTCAAAAATGATTTTTCATTTTTTGTTTTATAAAGTCATTTCATTAAATCTTTCTAAAATAAATAAATGTTACTTATTTTTATATTTTTTTAAGAATGATTTTTTTAATGTATGTAATTGTTATTTTTTTATTAAAGAAAATCTTACAAAAATTTGGATTCACACTATTAAAATAATAAAATAAAATTTAAATTAAAGTACATATATAAATATAATTAAAATAAAAATTTAAATTAAATCTTAAACTATTTGACATTTTTAAATTTTTTAAATTTTATAAACTTCAAAACATATATAAATATAAATAAAAATTAAATTAAAATAATTATTTTTTAAATTTTTTTTATATTGGAACAAGCATAAAAAGAGATTTACATTAGAAGATCAACAACATGTTAAAATTAAATTAAAATAACTAAAATTATTATAATTATTAATTAAATTATAATTATAATTTTTATTATTATTAATTATTTTAATCTTAAAAACATTATAATTAGGATTAGGATTATAATTAAAAATAAGGTAAAAATTATGGTTAGAACTATTTAAAAATTAAAATAAATTAAAAATAAAATATTACTAGTAAAAATTACTAAAATATGATTAATAGATATAATGTTCCAAAATTTTATTCATCTAATGTTTTTATTCCAAATCTTATTCTCAATATTAATTCATAGATTTTTTTTGTAATGTCACTACAATTATTTGTTGTTAGGGTTAGGGTTACAATTATAGTTGTGGATAGTGTTATGACCATAGTTAGGGTTAGAGATAGGTTTAGGATTAGGATAATGGTTTAGAATTTATTGTTAGGGTTAGGGTTAGGGTTAGGGTTAGAGTTAGGATGTGAGTTAGGGTTAGGGTTAGGCCATGCAAAAAACTAATTAACAATACTAAAACACTATAATTAACAAAACTTACATTTATTTTTATTCACATTAGTAAAACTTACATTTTTTTTTTCAAATCTAGAAAACAATAATTGCAATACTATAAAGGCAAGTATTAGCCATTATGTGGCACTTGTTCATATATTTATATGTATATAAGTTGATTTTTCCCAAACTTTATGATTTAAAATTGTCAATTTTAGGTTTCACTATGCTTAATATAAGCATTTTAGTAGATTTTTTTTGTGTTTATTTCTTAACCCGCATCTGCTTAGATATTTGTTATCAAATATGTATGCTTCATTTAAATGATAGAAGATTAGTTGCCAAAGTTCAATTATCTCTATTTTGAAAGGAAAATAGTTCTCTAATAAAAGGTGATCTTGATATTAAAAGTGCACAAAATTTTGATTAACTGGATATTAGCCTATATAAATTATTTTGGACTTGTTTTCCCATAGGGCATCTATTGAGGAGTTCTAGCCAAACAAGACTTAAGTAACTTGTAGTCTCTAGAGTATTTGTAGTTGCCCTTAATTGTACAGATAAAATTTGTTTTTATAAATGGTTTTATTTGTCGTAAAAAGAGATACATCATCACAGTCATACATATCAGAGAATATTCATTAACCATATGACACAATCCAAAAGCAACTCAAGTTGCTATGCTATGAGCCATAGCATCAAAATTAGCACCCATAATTTAAAAGGCATAAAAGAAAGAGTCTTGAGAACATATCATTGACTACCCTTTTAAACCATCTATTTTCCTAAAAATAATTGCCACGCAAACATTGATGAAACCCATATGTCCCATCAACAAATCAAATCAAATCCATTCGATATCCTTGTTTCCCAATAATTTAATACTATTATAACATAAAAGATGGCTATGTGTCCCATTTGTCAAACTCCACCACCCACGTACTGGTCACTTCCTCTACCATGTCCACTGACGAAAAGCTATAAGGCCACCAAAGATCCCTTTATATTATGGGGAGAAAAATGAAATAACCCACAACATTAAATCATTCGACCAACTGTTGATGGTGTTTTCTGCACAACAATTCATACATAATATGGAAATCCTATCTCTCTTGAAAGGTAAATCTCTATTAACAAGCCTCAAGAGATAACCCTAAGGTCTCTAATGTCAGGTCTTGACAATGCATAAACAACTCAGATAATATGTGAAAATGTTGGTAATCACAAACAAATGAACAAACATTGGATCTTCAAACTTATCGGATTTTGCAATATGGTGATACTTCAAATCCTAAGTCTAACACATACATTAAAGAAATAGAAAAAGATGAGGGTTTAAGAGAGATTCCTAAAATTAAAGCTACCCTAAGATCAACAATGCAAATGATGAAATACTTGAAACAAACCAATCCCTTGAAACTAATTCCTGCTTAACCCATATTTTATTTGCAGTCTTATAGAAATAGTGCAATCTTCTAAGGCATTAAAGATTTTCAGATCATGAACATTCATTCAAACCAACCCTATTGCAATTGAGATGAACAAACATTCACAATCGAATTGAGCACAATGAATATAAGGTCTAGGCTAACTTTACAAAGCAACTCACAATCAGCCAGTTGCAAAAAGTATGGACCAGGGATCACTGCAACACCTCAAGCATTAAACCATAAACACCATTGAATCCTATTTAATTCTAAATGTAAAATATTTCAGTATTTTTCAAGTAATCTCAAAGGATAGAACAACAAGAACCATACAAGATAAATCAACAGAAGAGAGATCACCAAAAACACAATGTCTTCAATTATATTGAATCATCCAATAGCAACAACAATTCTAGTGTTCTGTACTTGCTTCAAAATAAAACTACCTCCTAATACTAGCTTCTGCTCTATCAATTAGCTTGCTTCAAAGTCTAATCTTCTAGCCCTTACAAATGAGGCAGAATGCCATATTTATAGAGTTCATAACATGTCGGCCTAGTTGGGGTTACAAGAAGGTCGGCCACAAAACAAGTCGGCCTAGAAAGTTCAAATGAAATAAAAAACATTAAATGCTTGAGGTTCCTTTCCATGTCAGCATGGAGTCTTCAATATAATTCAGTCCAATGCATGTGAAGGCTGGAGAGGAAATAATGGGAACCACAAACTTTGAGGCATCATTCATTGGCTACTCCCTTATCTTTATCTTTATCTATTTTATCTTGCACCTTCAAGAAGATTTAATCAAGGTCGGCCAAGGATGGAGTGACCAACACTTTGAATTTCCTCTCAATGGATTTGATCTCCTCCCTTGAATGCTTGACGACCTTGTCCCATTCCACTTGAATATCTTGATATTTATCCATGATGGCGATATAAGTGGAGGCATCATCTAGGTGGTGAGCTGTGATAGGCCCATCATCAACTGGAGAATACACCTCATAGATAACATCTTGGCCAAAAGTCCCTCTTGCAATCAACCCCTTGTATGGATGAAATCTGGCCAAGGCATAGACCAAGCAAGATGTAATTGTGAAGGTCTTGGTCTGCAATACACTACATAGCTGCTCATGAATCATGGTACTGATGATACTCGACCAATGATGATCAACATTCTACTCCATCCTTATTATGATGTAGCACATCCATCTCTCAAATACCCCTGCAGTCTTGAAACCCACCACTCTGCTAAGGAGAGTGATTGCATCATAGTATTCTGATTTGAACTTGGCTTTGTACAACTGCCTGGGCAACTTGGAAATGTGTGGCTTGGGCTTCTCCAACCAAGAATTGATGACCTGCAAGGCCCTTCTTGTATCATCTACATAATATTTCTTGGCTATGTCAAGGTCAAAACTAACCACATAAGATCTGCTAGGGATATCAAATGTTTGAGCCACAGAGACTGGAGAGAAGTTAGCTAACACCTTGCCTTGTGGACTAATTATCCTTTGTGTGCCTGGATCATAATGCCTAGCACATTCTAGCACCAACTCATAACATTGCACTGCAGGAGGGAAACTAGCCACATGGGCCAATCCAGAGTTCACCAATTTGCTTGTTAATAAGGAGGGATTCTCTATTGACATTCTTGCCTCGAAATCCTTGGAGTCCCACTTCCCAACATTAGTATCCGTTATTTTTGACCAAATAGAAACCAACTTGCTCTTGGAAACCTTGCTCTTCATGTCCAATTTAATCCTCTCGACCTCTGAGACAGAAGCTCCCTCACCATTGGGATCCATCACCTTGCCCCTAGCTCTTCCAACAACAACTTTGCTTGATTCAACTTGCATTCAAAAAGAAGGCCACAATAAAGACTCATTACATGACACGAATCCATGTTAGCTCATCATAAACCACATATTCATCCTTTAAACAAGTCCTATGATGAATGAAATCCCCTAAAACATCACACAGATTACTCCTTTCAAAGTTCAAGTTTTTGGTCCTTTTGCAGATTTTGGGCTAGAGGGGAATTTCGGGAAAATATGAGCCAAACAGATTCTAGTGAAGGATAAGCAATACTCACTCATAAGTCATTCAATCCACATCATCACATAAGAAAGGGGGCATGAAACATCTTTAAATCATTCAAATTAATCATATAAAGCAAAATCATTAACAATTAACACACACATTCCCCTAACTCTTTACTTTCAACAAGCTTTCGAGAAACTTCACCATGGATGAAAATTCATGAAACTGGCAAGTCTTAGCACGTTTTAGGAAAATGAAGGAATATTGGATTTTTCAGGAAAATCCAAAGGAAGCAAAATTTTGTGAAGTCAATGTAGTTTTCATGTTTTAGGCACATTTTCAAGAAAATGATGAAGTGATGGAAAATCAGGGAATTTTGAATGTAATGGAAATTTGTGAGATATTCGAAAACCCAAAATCTTTGACTTCGTCAAGATTTTTCCCAGATCAATCAAACGACTAGGAACTTGGGGATTCAGTCTTGGATTCAATTTGTTTTGATTGCAAAATGAAGAGTCTAGATTTCCAATCCATCTAAGTGTGATTCAATCAATGTGAGCAATGATTTCAATAAGGGAAACCCTAAGATACTGCAATGAAAGCACAATTTGGATCCCTACTCGCCCTTTCATTCTGCTAATCCTCCTACAAACTCCCTTAAAAACTTACTAAGATAAGGTAATTATCAGATTTGGATAATGAACGAACGGTTTCAATTTGCCGAGGGCGTGATTTAATCAAAGGTCAGGGATTGCTAGGTCAGACCATAACTTGGTATATTGGAGTATGAAATCTAAATTAATGATCAATTTGAGCAATGGCTAACCATACTAAGTCATAATTGAGTAGAAGGAAAGGCAACTCAAAGTTCAAGGAAGGGCATCAAACCAAAATGAGTAATCCTAGCTTTGCTATCGAACTTCATCATATCAAAATCCATGAAGCAATTCAAAATCGTCAACTAAAAGAGAGGGTTGCATGAACATACCATGAGTAATGAGTAATCGAAATAGTAGCAACTGGCATGAAATCCCAGAGTCCAAGCAAATGCAAGCAATCACCAAGAAAAATACGACCAAAGCAAACAATCTCAGTTCGAACACAAGATTCAGCAGTGGCAACTCAAAATCAAGCCTCTTCGAATCTTTCATCAAAGTAAATGACTCAATTTTCAGCATAAATCCCATTTAAATTCAATAAAAGCAAGCTTTAGAATCATACAAGAAGCATAAATTCCGATGATAAGACCATCCATGACAAGCTCGGGGATCTAAAGGCACGACGAAATTTCAAGAAAATCCGAGCAAGATGGAATTCCCCGAATCCACAAAATCTCTGAAAGCAACCTTTGTCGGGTTTTCAGGGCATTCAAAGATTTCCGCCCAAGAGGAAATTTCTTGAAAAGTTAGAAAAACCCAAAATTAACTCAAAACTAAAGATTTCCAAAATAACACTTCAAGGGTGATTATTTTCATGAGCAAGGTAAGTATTCAAGCACATCTCAGAGCAATCAAATTCCCAAAATCAGAGGATCAAAGGCACCCAAAGCCAAAGTAGGAGAGGGTCCCTACTTTCAGTGGGGCGTGTGTGCAAAGCTGCACAAAAAATGGTGACTCTTGCTGGGAAAATGATCCAAAGCATTTTGATAATGAACAAGAATCATGAACCCAAAATCTTTGGTTTCGATCTCCCTATTAGGCAAACAAATCAAGATGCAAGATTAAAGAAAACCAGTACTAAAGGCAGATTGAACCTTCCATAAACTTAAAATACAAGTGTGTGCAAGTGAGTTAATTTCCCTCCTTGAGCTACTACAAAAACCAAGCTCAATCAAGTTAGGCTACGTAAAGATTCTAGCTCCAAAAGCAATCTAGATAAAGCCTCATTTCCAGTTAGGTGTCCATAGCCTCAACGAGGTTATTGTTGTGATTCTCCTGAACATAGCTCTACTGCCAGCCAGGCGTCCATAACCTCGATAGAGATATTCAGATACTCCTAATAAGTTGAATTCATTCTTTTGATTTTCAATATTTTTTCTTTTCCTTTTTTTGATATTTCTTTTCTGTTCACTTTTTCATTTCAATCTATGAATAATGAAGTTCACACTTAGGGCTAAGAACCACAGTGGCGCTGAAGTAGAAATAGGATTTTTCACCTAACATGACCTCACAAAGATCCCACAACAACCTTAGGATTCTTAAGATGTATGAAAGATATAAGATTTCATAATACTTCACGTTCAAATCAAACCAATGACCCATCCTCTTTAAATCAAACATTCAGATTGCTTGACAATAACAAAAGAACTCGACCATCCATTCAAGACACCTAATTAGAGTCCATGAATGAAATACTTAGAATAGTCCCAAATAGTGAAGAATTATTATGCAGGAAAGACACTTCCCCAACCAGAAAACAGAGAAACCCAAGCCCGAGAAGCAAAGCAACAACCAAACCGAAACCCAAAGCAAACCTAGACTAACCAAAACAAAAGAAAACCAAAATCCAGGAAAAGCAATCTAAACTAAATCCAAAGCAAACTAATCCTAAAGCAAACAAAAATAGACTAAAGCAAAAGAAAACCAGAGCAAACTGCATTTATTCAAATCAACATTATGTACAAAGACACTCAAAGTGACTCATGATCAGACAAGGTGAACTGAGTCCCACCCCCATCTGGTTAATCAATGCACAAACAAGTAGTAATGTGATGGTAACAACCCTCAAGAATGCAAATTCATCTTTGTATTCATCACAATAAATATCCACATTGTAGCATTCAAACTTAACCTTATTGATAGTAATAATTAGAAATTGAGGCAATTCATTGAAACCATGATCAATCCATATGCAAGTTGTCTTTCCTAAACCTCCATAATCAAATTGATAAGCTTCAAAATTTTCAGCAAGGAAATAAACAACTTGGTGTTGTACTACTGTAGATTGAATGTGGTATTCATCATTCTTCGATTGTGAAGAGTTGACATCTATATCGTCAGGAGGTCTCCACTGATGGTACAACAATCCCCTCGTGTTGGAAACATGCAAAACAAAATTGGAGGTATCACTATGTAATGCAAAGTGAAATTTAGTTTGAATAAATCCAAAATTATCAACATGGAACTTTTCACCTATTGGAGTTTCTTCATGAGGTATCAATGACGAAAGTGCAGAAGCATTGTCCTGTACAACAAATTTCTCAGCAGGATGTTCATCACAAGGCATCATAGACTGATCTTCAGACACATTTTTACCTATAATAGCATGGTCAAACCCATTGATTATGATTGTAGCATCATTGTTTTCAGCATGATTCAAATTTTCCTTCACATTAGTATGAACCACATTAGCTACCTCATCATTGATACATAAAGTCTATGAATTTTCAATGCTCAATTCATCAATAGATAAAGAAAAAATAAAATTTGATAAATGAGAGAACTCACTGAATTCTTCCTCTATTGGCATTGGTTCAGACTCTTGATCACAGTCATCAGGAATGTTGACCACTCCATTAAGTGCTTCCTCATGTTCTTCAAGATATTCATCAGCAACTCGTTGAAATTCTTCCATTGGAGACTTGTTTGATGTATCTTTTTGTGTATCCCTCGCATGTTGTGGCAGTTGTACTTGTTCTTTCACCTCTTTTATGGCTTCCTGACACTGGAAGCATGTGAATTTTGAATGCTCTTCCTCATGTATCCTACAAAAAGTTGGTAACAATAAGTCCTCTAGGCAGAATCTATAACTCAAGCTTGACCAATCTTTTATAATTTCTAGGAACAAACTCTTCATATCTAGTCTATATTGGATCCTTATTTTGAATGGGAGGAACTTTCATGGTAACTCCTTCCTTTTGTAGCTCATCCTCCACTGTATTTTCAGGAATCTGACTAACCTCTACAAGAACATCCTCCTTTATCTCCATAGGTAGCTCTTCACTTAAATGTTCCTTTTTTAACTATGATGCCTTAGATTTGCATTCCTTACACCCAGTCCCTTCCAGAGCCACCTCAACATGAGCTACAACATCATCTCTGGATTCAAAATTTGCTGGCCTCTTTGTAGTGCATTCCTTGTCTAACTTTTCTTTCCACTTCAGGTATCTTCCAACTTTAATGATGACATCCACACATGAGCGGAAAGTGAACTCTGAATGGGATGCATTATGAACTCTACACGATTTAGATGAGATGAAATCTTGTAAACACTTACCACCAAAAAGATGATATTCAACTATTTGTATAAATACCTCAACTGCAGCATCAATAAACCCTAGATCTGTAGAGGCTAATGGTTCAGGCAAGTTTTACATGAAAATACCCCTTTGCAAAATCCTCTCAATTTTACCCAAAAAGTATAAGCATTCCAACTCATTGTGCCTACAGGTATTATGAATCCTACACTTGTCTGAAAATGAATAGTGATGCAAACCCTTACTATTCCAGAGATCCAATCTCTTATTCAAAGACTCACAAAGTTGAGGAAAATCAATTTGAAGACCATTTCCATCATGAAAAACATAAGACTGCTTTTCCATCTTGACTCATAATTTGTACTTTTAAGATTTAGAGATCTATCATATCTCATCTTTTTAACATAAAGGCTCATCCAACTTCCAGCTATATCACTTTCGTTTAACCCTCCTTTTAGCGCCAATATGTTGATGGTGTTTTCTACACAACTTAGAATATGGAAATCATATCTCTCTTGAAAGGTAAATCTCTATCAACAAGCCTCAAGAGATAAACCCAAGGTCTCTAATGTCAGGTCTTGACAATGCATAAACAACTTAGATAATATGTGAAAATGCTTGTAATCACAAGGGGCCTTACAAATGAACAAACACTAGATTTTCAAACTTATCAGATTTTGCAATATGGTGATACTTCAAATCCTAATTCTAACACAAATAATAAAAAAATAGCAAAAGATGAGGGTTTAATAGAGATTCCTAAAATTAAAGCTACCCTAAGATCAACAATGCAAATGAAGAAATACTTGAAACATACCAATCCCTTGAAACTAATTCCTGCTTAACCCAAATTTTATCTGCAATCTTACATAAATAGTGCAATCTTCTAAGGCATTACAGATTTTTAGATCATGAACATTCATTCAAACCAACCCTATTGCAAATTGAAATACTTAGAACAGTCCCAGATAGTGAAGAATTATTGTGCAAGAAGGACACTTCCCCAACCAGAAAATAGAGAAACCCAAGCCAGGGAAGCAAAGCAACAACCAAACCGAAACCCAAAGTAAACCTAGACTAACCAAAACAAAAGCAAACCAAAAGCTAGACAAAGCAATCTAAACTAAAGCCAAAGCAAACTAATCCTAAAGCAAACAAATATAGACTAGAGCAAAAGAAAAGCAGAGAAAATTGCATTTATTCAAATCAACATTATGTACAAAGAGACTCAAAGTGACTCATGATTAGACAATGTGAACTGAGTCCCACCCCCATATGGTTAATCAATGCATGAACAAGCAGTAATGTGATGGTAACAGTCCTCAAGAATGCAAATTCATCTTTGTATTCATCACAATAAATCTCCACATTGTAGCATTCAAACTTAACCTTATTGACAAGAATAATTAGCAATTGAGGCAATTCATTGAAACCATGATCAATCAATATGCAAGTTGTCTTTCCTAAACCTCCATAATCAAATTGATAAGCTTCAAAATTTCCAGCAAGGAAAGAAACAACCTGGTGTTGTACTGCTGTAGACTGAATGTGGTATTCATCATTCTTCTATTGTGAAGAGTTGACATCTATATCGTCAAGAGGTCTCCATTGATGGTACAATAATCCCCTTGTGTTGGAAACATGCAAAACAAAATTGGAGGTATCACTATGTAATGCAAAGTGAAATTTAGATTGAAAAAATCTAGAATTATCAACATGGAACTTTTCACCTATTGGAGTTTCTTGATGAGGTATCAATGACAAAAGTGCATAAGCATTTTCCTATACAACAAATTTCTCAACATGATGTTCATCAGAAGGCATCACAGACTGATCTTCAAACACATTTTTACCTATAATAGTGTGGTCAGACTCATCGATTATGACTATAGCATCATTGTTTTCAGCATCATTCATATTTTCCTGCACATCAGTATGAACCAAATTAGCTACCTCATCATTTATGCATAAATTCTATGAATTTTCAATGCTCAATTCATCAATAGACATAAAAAATAGAATTTGATAAATGAGAGAACTCATTGAATTCTTCCTCTGTTGGCATTGGTTCAGACTCTTGATCACAATCAGTAGGAATGTTGATCACTCCATTAAGTGATTCCTCATGTTCTTCAAGACATTCATCAACAACTCATTGAAATTCTTCCATTGGAGACTTGTTTGATGTATCTTTTTGTGTATCCCTCACATGTTGTGGCAGTTTTACTTGTTCTTTCATCTCTTTTATGGCTGCCTAGCACTGGAAGCATGTGAATTCTGAATGCTCTTCCTCATGTATCCTGCACCAAGCTAGTAACAAGTCCTCTAGGTAGACTCTATAACTCAAGCTTGACCAATCTTTTATAATTTCTGGGAACAAACTCTTCATATCTAGTCTATATTGGATCCTTATTATGAATGGGAGGAACTTGCATGGTAACTCCTTCCTGTTGTAGCTCATCCTCTACTATATTTTCAGGAATTTGACCAACCTCTACAAGAACATCCTCTTTGATCTCCATAGGTAGCTCTTCACTTAAATGTTCCTTTGTTAACTCTGATGCTTCATATTTGCATTCCTTACACTCAGTCCCTTTTAGAGCCACCTCAACATGAGCTGCAACATCATCTATGGATTCAAAATTTGTTGGCCTCTCTGTTTATGCCCGCCAATACCTATTTGTTGTATACGATGTATATGTTCTATCTAGTGTGTTGTAAGTGAAATTTTTTTGTATTCTTTACACATATTTGTATTATAGGATGTGGCATATTTTGGTTATTTTTTTTATGCCTCTCAATGCATATTTGTTATATACAATGTACTTGTTACACCCACTATTGCATAAGTGCATAACCTAGAAGGTTTTTAGTTATATTTTTTTATGCTTGGGAATATGTATCTATTGTGTATGATGTAAATATTATATCCACTAATCTATTAGTGCATAACTAGGGTTTCAAGTTATATTGTTTATGCATGTTAATGCATATCTCAAGTATATGATGTAATTGTTATACCCACTATATTCTAAGTGCATAAGATCAAGTGTTTTTAGTTATATTGTTTATGCTTGCCAATTCCTATTTTTGGTATACGATGTGGTTGTTATATATAGTCTATTGCAAGTGCATAACCTATTGGGTTTCATTTATTTTCTTTATGTCTCAAAATGCCTATCTGTTGTATATGATGTAAATGGTATACAAATTGAGTTGTAAGTGAATATTTGGGGTTTCAAGTTATATTGGTTGTGAATGTTAATGCATATCTACTGTATAGGATGTAATTATTATACCCATTGTGTTGTAAGAACATAAGATCAATTTTTTTTAGTTATATTGTTTATGCTTGTCAATGCCTCTCTGTTGTATATGATGCGATTGTTATATGTAGTTTTCTATAAGTGCATAACCTATTGGGATTTCAATTACATTCTTTATGCTTGGGAATTCCTATTTGTTGTAGATAATGTACATGTTCTACACATTGAGTTGTGAGTGACTATTTGATGTTTCATGTTATATTGCTTATGCATGTGAATGCATATATGTTGTATAGGATGTAATTGTTATATCTATTGTGTTATAAGTGCATAACCTCTTGGGTTTTCAATTATACTATTTATGCTTCCACTTAAATCCAATAGGGCCTCCATTTGTAACTGTTAATGTGGTTGGACGAGAGACAAATAGAAGACATGTGTTAAATGGGAGGAAGTGGACATTCTATGTAGATGTCCTACCCATTGTGAGACACCATATGATCTACAATATCAAACTGTTGCAGCTAGTGCACTGCAAGTGCATACATGGGGTCTTTCAAAATGTTAATGGATGTTAAACTTATTCCATAAATGCTTATCTATTGTATAGGATGCAACTATTCAAGCCACTATACTATAAATGTATATTTGATTTGTTTTTTTTACTGTTTATGTGAAGAATAAAAACAACAAAGTAAAAAGGCCAATAAAAACAAAATTTAAACATATTACACATTATAAATTGTCAAAATGTACATCAAAAGTAAAGAATTGTTCAAGCATCATTGTGAACTTACTGGTTTCCTTAAATGGTTTCAATTCTTGTTTGATTCATGTTTGTTATTGTTTGCAGGTGGTATATAGAGCTCGAAAGAGGACCTGACTAGGTAAGAAGAGAGTCACGACAAGGTTGCCTCCACATAAAAGAGGTGTTACATTCCCCCTATATGAAGTTCATCTAGTTAAAGTGGAAAACAATCCACAACCTATTGAGGCAGTAGTGGAGGTTACTCTACCTCCAAGAACACTAAAAAAAAAAACATGAGAATGAGAGTGGTTGATAGAGGACATGGTTGGGGATCTTCAAGATGTAGAGGACAATGGTATGTTGACACATGTTGCAACAAAAAAATGGAGAATCCCAACAAAACTCACCAGTTGGTTGGGTGGGCTTACATTCGCATCCAAAAAAGGTCCTCCAACTGTCTTGAAAAAAGATGAAGAGGCTCTTATCGTCAAATGGTGCAGAGAGATGGCTATAGTTGGTCATGGCATTAAGATTTGTAGCCCATATATGCCAATCTAGACCCACCCCTTTCAAGGATGGGTTGCCTGGTAAGTCTTGGTGGACTGATTTTAAGAGGCACCATCTAGAACTCACCTTGTGCACAACTAAATACCTTGAAAAGGACTTGAAATTTAACCTTAGACCTATTTTATTTTCTTTCTACAAGACATTGCCTATGAAATATGATGAAAATCTGTATGGTCCTCAAAAACTATGGAACTCTGACGAAACATGCATTCAAGCAAGAAAAAAACATTACGATGAGGGTGTTATCCATAAGAGGTAGCAGGGGCATTTTGTGCATAATTTCAAGAGTCGAGAATGGATTACTATTCTATGTTGTGTTAATGTTGGTCATAGTATACTAGGCTTCTACTTGTTTAAGGCAAAAAGTTAGCTCAAAAATTATATTACAGGCTACAAACCAAGTGGTTGTATGGTAATCTAGCTACACACATGGATGAAAAAAGAGCTTTTCATGAATTGGTTGCACCACTTTGCACAATCAGTTCCAAGAGGCATGTCGCCCATTAGCAAGAACCTGTTGCAAGTATGAAGGTGTTTTCACTGATGTCAACAAGCTTGTGTTGTTATTGATGTCAGTTGTGTAGTGGTTGAGAGAGATTGTTACTTTGATTAGTTGCATTATGTTGTCATTAGTTAAGTTATTGGTTTTAAATTTTGGTGTTTCTTTGATAAGATTTTAATTATGGTTATGGTAGTGATGAAGATGTTGAGGATATTGAGAAAATTGATAAAAAGATGTAATAGAGTGTTGCAGAGATGTTCTAGTTTTGCTCTACATTTCTTTTGGGTTGAAGATCCGCTTGTGTGGTTTGGATATGTTGGTTAGAGGTGCTCAAAGTATCTATATCCAGAATTTGGGCTTCTAGATTGATGTGTAGAAGAAGTTATGTTCACCAATGTGTGAATTGGTTTTGTAGTGTTGCTTGTAGAGGTGTCTGGGAAAAATATTCTTGCTTTGCATTTCTCTGTAGTTGTGCTTTAGGCCTTGCCATTCTGAAGGTATGTTGATAATGTTGGTCTCTTTATTTTGTTAAGAGGATTCATGGTTTTGTGCTTTGGAAGATGGATTTTAGAATTATAGTGTCTGGTAGAGTGGTTTGTGTGTATAAGCTGTGTATATTTTGAATGTAAAATTTATTGTGAAGGAGTTTGATGGATTTCAAGATGTTAGAAGAATATTCTAGATTATGATGAAGCATTGTGTGTAGTTTGCAAGTCATCTTTGGATTTGAGGAAGCATGTACTTCAAAGTTTAATGGTGTTTGCACAGGTATTGACCGACCTGGTGTTTACACTACATTCAAAGATGTTTTAGTATTAATGAATGCATAACATAGTGTGTGAGTATTAATTTGGGTCCCAATTAAGTTTTGTTGTAACATGCCAAATGTTCAGTGAAGTAAATTTCCTAAGTTTTACTGTACAAGTAAAATAAACTATGTAATAAGCTATTGCAATATTTTTTTTTCCTTTCTTTATTGAAAATATATATGAACAAAGATGCTATACAACCTACAATAAGGATTTCCATTCCATTACAATATTTTCCAAGTACAATATTCCAAGAAACTACAAAACTACATACAAGCTCCTTTGAGCTTCATAACATAAGATATAGATGGTCTAGGAATCTTCCTTTCAAAACCTTGGTCCTCTGTTACCTGCTGAGGAGGAGAAGCATCACTCAAACATTTTTCCACCAACCATAGACTCATATGCGGTCCCTCGCACATCTATCAATGATATATGGTCTTTCCCTTCAACAAAGGCATTAGTTGGGTAACCCCGTATGACATACCATTCTGAGCTTAGTGTGGTGCCCTACATTACTAGGATTTATAACCTATGATAGGTACCCTTCATGTAATTAAGTGGTCACAGTGAACTGACAATGGAGTCTCGACAATCTCACTATCTATAGTGAAGTCTCAGACAATCACACAACTTTGGCCAAAGTATTCTCACTCAATACTTCAAGTGAAGGTCTACCATTCACTTACACAATAGAAAGTTCATTTGTACTTAAGGCCATTATATCTATGCTTAGGAAATCCCTCTCCACGGGCAAGCTACTCCCCAGGATAACCTATCTCTTAAATACAACCTAAGGTAGCACAACTCAATAAGAAAAGTACAAGTTCCATCCCTTCATTAGACAACATTCCCAAGAATAACCTACTAGCCACCTAGCATAATTATTAATCTAGCTATGAGTGTTCCTAAATCTTGTCTATGTTCAATCATATATAGTATAATAACAATAACTATGCTAAACATACTCTCTTACCCATATCTACTCATGTCTAGTATAATAATAATACCTACGAAAAATAGTCTCTCCTATCATGGAGTACTTACAAACATTTCATGCAAAGTATATAGTTTCCACTTTTCTTTCAAAGCAAAAAAAACTTTCCTCTATAAGCAAGTGACAACAAGACTAGTTTAATCAATCAAGACAGTTCATTCAAAAATAGAATAAACAAAAGTAGAATATCCTCATGCCTGTATTTAATCTTTTCAATTCGACTGACTGCAAACACAACACTTCTAGAATAACAACTATCTTGATATTGATCCTCTAATAAATTCTCACAACTCACTCTCAAGTTAGCAAATGCTTCTTCTCAAAGGGTAATAAAACTCTCTCTATACTCAAGGCTCTCCCTCACTGTTTTGAAAGAATATTGCTGATAGAAAAGTATACAAAATACAAAGGCTTTGCACAAGAAATAACACATAGAAGAAGAATAATGATGATGCATCCAAACAAATGAAATCATGCTGCTATTTATACAAGTAAGAGATCAAACACCCTAAAGATTAAGGCATGCGATTGATAGAAAATCACATGCACAACAACAAACGATTCATAAATAAAAGGTGGCAAACATGTAAGCATAAACTCAGCTCAAACATCAATAGATCGACTGGCTTAAATGAAAATAAATAGAGACTAATTCAATTCTCCATATGATAGAATTTAATTTGTATCTCAAAGCAGACTTCTATAGGCTAAAGGATTCAAAGGTGATGCCAAGCATTACTATGCTCTCTCATAGATGGTGTGGTTTCCTCATTCAGAGAAACAATCAATAACCAAAGTGTGCCATCAAGTTAAAGTATTGACTAAGTCATGTTGAGTGTCGATTCACTCATTAAATGGGTTTAGACAAAGTCATCAATATGTTTTCCATGCTTATACAGTTGTTTGATCGATGCTAAATAACATGGCAATATAGTTTACCAAGTCCATGGTTTCCCTATTAAAAAGGTGTCGAATTATTCTCTTCATAGCTATCGACTTTATGATTGTGTTAATTTTGCATATCACAAACTCTTCTATTGTTGACAACATGAGCATTAAGTGGCTCAAGAAACATAGTCATAATTATCATAAAGTTTGGCCACTAAGTTGTTTAATAATTAGCCTCCAAGTTGATTAAGACAATCGACTTCAAAGCCAAATGTATTAAGCATTATAATCAGCTGAAAATTATTGCTTTAGATAGTCGATCTCAAAGCAAATAACATTTAAATATATATTCATAACTTATACATATATATACTCACATATATATATTCACACATACGTATATATGTATATGTTAATGTATATCCAAATTTATCATACGTCAATAAAGCATGTATATATAATCGATATACAAAGGAATATATCAAAATAGAAATCACATTGTTATATTAATATCTCGGTTGTGTATACACACACACACACATATATATATTCATATATATATGCCTCTATGTATATGTATGCGTATGTATACATGTATCAATACATTTGTATGGGAATATACATTTGCCACCATACACATATATGGATACATGTATACATATGGATATATGTATATACATTACATATATATATTTATATACACATTCGATTTTCACACCAAATCATACACAATTTCTATGGTATCAATAAGAGACTATGAGCGATATGTCTATATGTATACATATGTATGCCGTTGGTTCCATCAAATAGTTGCATGCACATAAGCAACTTGTACATGAGTGTGCATAGGTACGTCTACCTATGTACCCTCATGTACGCGCTCCTTTGTGTGTATAGTATATCATAGTCATGCATGTGTGTACACATACAAATACCTCGTATGTATCACATATCAATACATAGTAACAAGGAACAAACTCTCAAGCTCAAATGAATAAAAATCATTCATGCATGCACTCAATAGTAAACTAGACTCTTACTAAAGTAGTCATACTAACAAAGAATGACTTACCAACTTCCCTCTTAATATCTTGACTCAATTACTCTACTGTTGTGTGTGTAAGCTTAGATTGGTTATGATACTGGTTACCTGAACAAGACCTTCTCCCGAGTGATACTTCCCCTCTACCTAAAGGAATTGAACATATACCTGCAATCACTAACACAAGTACATGACAATCAACTGTTCACAAAATATGCAGTATACATAATACATCTCCAAAGTTAGAATATCAACACAATATTCATCCAATCACATAAATGCATTCCTTCATACAACATTAAATTAGATGACATTCATTCATTAAGTAGTGATAATAAAAGTGCACACATAATTTATTCATCCACTGAATTCACATCACATTCACATTTTACCCTACATAGTATAGTAAATAGTAATTACACAATTGGGGTGTAACATTTGTATTGGTCCACTTTCATTCCTATCCATTGCGAGAATGCTTAGTGCTGACCTATTTTTTGAATTTGTGAAATATAAGGTGTGGGTAGCCGACTTGAAAATGTTTTTCTAGTTGTGGATGGTATAAATGCAAGGTGAGTTGATGCGATATGAGGTGTGGAATAGAGTTGTGTGTTGTGATGCGAAATAAAGTACAAAAATGCGAAATGTAGTGCAAGCTACAATGAAAGATCATTGAATGCAATGAGATGAAGGTATCTTTATCTCTTGAAGGCTATGAGTGTTGTTGGAGCTATTGAAGTGGACCCTCTATTGCATTGAGATCATGTTCTTTGTGTAACATTCTATCTTCTTTCTTTTTTCTATTCTGGCAGTGAGCCTGGGTTGTGTTCCTTTCTAGACAATGTGTCCTATTCTGGTAGTGAGACTTTAGGGTATTATAGAGGGACTCCATTTACACCTATATATTCATATGAAACATTCATAGGTGCCATAGATTATGAGAATCAACTTGCCATAGTTTGACAATTTTTTGCACTTAGGTCTTTTAAGAGACATTGACAAAATAGTGTACTATGGAAGGATTAGGACAAATGGAGTGCAAAAAAATACCACATCTAGTATTCTACCACCCACCTTGACATGTTCTCACAATTGGTGGGGCCCCACAAGGTGAAGAATGCAAAATATGGCTCCTTGCATATTTATGCTGAATGTAAATGATGCTTTTGTAACATTTCAACCATTATTGCCATGATCCTAGGGTTGTATTTTCCTTGGGCATCCAATCCAAAGGGTTGGAATTACATGTCAACACCCACATAAATGTTTTTATAATTTCTAAAAAAATGACACAATGTCGAGTGTGCTTTCCATAAGATTTGCATGTATTTTAATGTCAAGTTTAAATAATAATAAAGTAACATTAAGCTCTCTCTTATCTTTTTAACCATGTAATTTTTCCATGTTTCAATTATGTTAAGGTTTTGATCTTTAATTTCTTTTTCTAGTGTTTCCATTAAAAAAAAACCTATGTATGCTATTTTGGCTTCATTTTCTATTCATTTATAAAAAATGAAACAAATTACATTTTTAGAAACAAGACTCTATTTAATACATATAAAAAATGGTTTCCAATTTGTTTTCAAAAAAAATTAGGGGGGTGCATGTTCAATTTTTAAATATTTTAGTGTGCCCACTTTGAAAATTAGTAAAATATCATATGCTAATTAAATAGTTAGCAAAAGAATTGAGCGTAAACTACATGGTGTTAGCTAATTTTTCTCTAAAATGATTTTGAAATAGTAAAAATAAGTTAACATTTTAGAGGGGCCACACTGAACGCTATGCTATATTTTCTGATAAAAACAAGAGTTCTTTGTGTGACCCCCCCTATTTGAACCCCTTAATCTCCACCATTTAAAAAATAGTAGTTTAGAAAGTAGATTCAGATCACTATGACTCTTGTTCTTGTTGCATCTTCAAACTTTGAGTATAACTATCTTCAATTTCTCATCCAAGATCAAATTTTCTTGATTTTAGAAAAAAAGTGGCCATTTAAGACCCCCTTTTGGTCCCACATTTCCTTGCACTTACTCTTGTATAATGTTTGAAATATAAAATTAATATTTGTTTATGGTAAAAATAGGGAATCTATGGATTCATGCATCAGGTCGATCAAACATTATTAAGGCCACTTGCATGTTGTATATAACATTGGGATATACTTGTAAGATAGGGAAAAACAAGCAGCCTAGATTTAATTGACAACCACAACACTTCTAAGCTAATAACCCACTCTAAACAAGAGAAACCAATAAAGCACGAGGAAAATGAAAACATTCAAATGCAAGCACTCCCCATATTTGAAGTTGAATAACTTCTCTTGTCTCTCCTAAATCTTCCTTTACAAATATGCTCTCATATCAAAGTTAACATGTGCAAATGTACCTACAAATAGTGAGCATGAAAGTCAAATATGAGTGGTTGTTAAATAAAAAAAAGAGGAAGAAGGCTTCTTTTACAGACACCCATTCAAACAAACAGTCAAGATTGAGCTTCTAGAAAGATTCCAAGATCGATGGACGAGAAGACATGCAACACAGAAGAGTGGAGGTTACGAAATGAACAATCAAGATTAGAAAGAGCCCAAAGATGATCAACGACTGAGATTTGAAAATGAGATAGTGGAGGAAGAAAATGGAGGAATTAAAAATTGAAATCAATTAATTCATGAGAAGGAATCTTTCGACAAGTGGAGCATAAATAATTTTTCCAAATTATTTATTTGAAAGAGGGAGAACATGGACATTTAATTAAAATGAGTTATGAAATCAAATTAATTAACTGGGGGAGAAAGGAAATGGTACATTAAATAATTAATTTGAGTTAATTATTTAATGGGAGAAAGGAATGATAATTAAATAATTTCCAAAAAATAATTTTGAAAATAATTTAATTATAGAAGAATGTAAAAGGTCAATTAATAGACAAAAAATAATTATTATCATTTGACTATAGGTGAATGATAAAAGACAAATAATTAAATAAATAATGATTTATTTAATTATTGAAGAAAGGGGGTATTAGTGACAAAATTAATTTTATTTAATTGATCATAGTAGAATAAAGGTTAATAAGTGAATTAATTAAATAATTATAAATTATTTAATTAATAGAGGAATGTGATCAAGAATAATTAAATAATTAAAATTATTTAATTATGTGGAGACAAAGACCAAGAAAAATGATGCTCGTAGACTAGGACATTTTTCAGTGTCTACATTTTCCCCCTCTTTGACATAATGCAATTGATTACGTTGTGTCAAAGAAATTCAGTCAAAAGATGCCTTGGTGAAAGCAAGGTAGAGGTATGCCCCCTCGGGAGAATTTTGTGAATTTTTAATTTTTTTGGAAAATTATCCCAAAAATATATTTTGATGGCTAGGAATTCAATGGTGCAGATGAAAATGAGTTTGGAGCTCATTAAGGAGGTCAAATTCAAGTTCAAAGTGGTCCAAGAGTGGGCCCAATACACATGTCAAGTGCAAACCCTAATTTTTAGGCTATAAATAGGAGTTGGATTTAGAAAATAAGTCAATTGTGCATTCCAAATTTAGAAATCTTAGGAGCTGGGAGTGAGAAAGGCTGAGGAGATGTCACCTATTCCAGACGCTGCACATAGAGGTTACCACATCCACACATTCCGCTGACCTAAGGGAGTGCCTACCTTGGTATGTACTCGAAACTCATCTTGTTATTTTTTGTTTTGTGTGCATTTAGTTAGGGAAGAATTTTAGCACACAATTGCTTCACACGACATGTGACACAATTGCGTGCATGAATGACAAAGATGATGCAGTTCACCATATTCAACACATTGTGACACAATTGCTTAGGTCTATATGGGGTAAGTTTTATGCGACACATTTGAAATAGTGCGACAAAATTGATGTTTAGAGACACAAGCATGAAAATAGTGATGCATGTGAAAATAAGCGACACAAATGATGAAGGGTTGACCACAATTGACTCTAGTGACACATTAGCTGAGGCGTGCGACACAATTGCATTTGCAGGCCACTAGAAATTTGTGCGACACATTTGACCAAAAGCAACGACCATTTGCCTGGTGAAAAAGTCACCCCAGTGTAGGATAAAATGACTTGTTCAACTTAGGTCCAAGAGGTCAAATGAAAATTGTAGATTGATGTGATGGATTTTGTGGTGACTGCAGGCTATACTACCCCCTATTTACACACAAGAGTCATGACCAGATGTATTTCGATTGTGGGACCAGCTGGATGATGTGGAGAGGTAGGAACTGTTGGATCTTGGATGATTCTATGTCACCTATATCCCTATTATTAGGTAAAATAGGGGAATGTTGATAGCGCTGGTGGGGCAGTGGCACTCCAAGACTTGCAGTTTCCATCTACTGACTAGGGAGGCCACAATGATACTAGAGGACGTATATAGGATCTTACAGTTTCCTATTCATGGAGAGCGGGTTTGATATGATCTTGTTCGAGGATTATAGGCCCTCTATGATTATTATGATTGCGACGATGATTCAGAGCTTGGAATTCAGGGGTATGAGATCAGGTGGGAGAGCCTACCAGAGAGATATGATTGGTATGATTGTGTGCTAAGCACACTGATTGTAGGGATTATGATTCCAGATTGTAGAGGTCATGGTTTCCCAATAGGCTAGGGAGAGATGCTAGCGGGGATGGTCCAAGATGAGATAGTATATGCATGGGGACCATGTCTACTGGGTATGCTATACTTCCATCTCCATGACATTGCATACAGAGGGGGATAGAGCTTGAGCTACAAAGTCACATTACTGATGATATGGGCATGGGAGCATATTGTAGTGCTCCAATCACTAGTGGTATGACGGTTGGGAGCTGGTGCTCCATATGTATATCTGTATTGGGGAGCAATCACTCAGATACATGTGGGTGACACATGGTACTGGAGAAACAACCTAGATACATTGGTTAGCTTTGTTTGGAAGCCCTATAGGGATTGTGATATGTGGGAAGGGCAGGATGATCATTTTCCATGGTGTCGACAACCTAGGTACTTGATTGGACGCATAGTATAGCCTCAACACATTATTGAGATGTATTTTCCAGAGTGGGTCAAATGAAAGTTCAAAGAGAGATAGGGTATTTTGATAGGCACACCAAAGTTTGCATGGTCGACCTAGGAGGTGCACTCCTAGGGACAACAAATTCCAGTGACCACAACTAAGTAGGAGATTAATGCTTCACAACTGATCCAATGGGGATGGAGAGGGGTTCTTGTAGATGAAGGGACAACGACTAAGTATGATGCATGGTGGCAGACACAAGCCATCACCATATACAGATCCAGAGCAACAACACCTATAGAGTATAAAGGCAGGGGCCCAATAGGCCAAAGAGGAAACATGGGACAAAGGGGTGGAGGGAGAGGAGACGAAGGATAGGGAGATGACGGAGGAGATGATGGTGGAGATGGTGGAGGAGATGGTTAGGGAGGGTGAGGAGGATATTGATGTTGGAGGAGGAGGGACGGAGGACAATGGGAGGGGAGACATTTTTTTCTGATCCGAGAGGAGGAGGATTATCCAGAGGTGAGGGTAGTAGTGGAGAGGGCAGTGGAGGAGGGAGAGCAACATGCAGAGATGTCAACTCTAGAGGTGGCACACCTAGAGGTTGAGGAGATGGAGGTTTTGTTGGATTTTGTGGTTGTATTGCTGATATGTGGTTGTCATTGATGTCAACACTATTAGCATTAATTGATTAGAAGCTGTATATGTCAAGGATATTGAGAAAATTGTAATGGAATGAGTTGCAGGTTGTTAGTGGTGAAGTGAAGTTCAGTATGTTGGTAAGTTCTGTACGTTGATGATCAGAGGTTGTGGACTAAAGGGTTTGTTGCTAAGTGTATCTAGTTTATCCATGTCAAGTTTGAGAGATCTGCGTGAAGATTTTATTGAGTTATGAAGATTTACATTTTGACAGTTTTTTTGTTGCTTGAGTTGGTGTTGCTGATTGAAGATGATGCAATTTCAATTAGTTCAGTTGTTGCAGATGCTTCTTTGGAGATTCATGATGTTTATGGAAGCTTCTAGATTGTACTTTATCTTTTTTGCACATCTGCATTGATCATTATGCTCGTGGTTGGTGATTTTCTCTTGCGTGTTCATGTTTTTCTTGTTCTTGCCGACATGGTGGTTGTAGCGTGTTGTGGATCTTTGAGGAGTAATTAATTGAAGTTTTTTCATGTTGGAGATGTTGATTTGGGTCTTCACTAAGTTGTGGCCGACCTTGGTTGATTCACATTAATAATATTTAGCATTTTGGGCCAAAAATTTATATTCATTTTATTATTTTGTTAAGGCTGATTTGAAGGGATGAAATTTCTTATTGCGGATATATAAGAGTGATTGCTTATTCGAATTGAAGCATGCGAGTGTATGCCAGAGTGTGCTTTTGTGTGTATATGTGCGAATATTGATCTGAATCATTCGAAGGCAGAGCAGAGTGTGAAGAAGAGTGAATAAGAGTAAAGAAGTGTTCATGCGCTTAATTGAAACTATGATCAGGCATTAGTAGGTGCTATTCTATCAGTTCAAATCCTTGCGATGTAATCCGATTCTCAGAAGACAATGTGTCTTCCTTTGGGCGGTTAGCCCTATTGTAATTGAGTAGTGAGCTCTAGGAAGTGTGCCTGAATGCAAATGCATTCCCCATATTTTCATTTCTTATACTTTTAACAGTGGTATAATCTTGTGGACCTAACCTCCATCATGGTTTTTCCCCTAACAGGGTTTCCACATAAAAAATCTTGGTGTTATGTGTGTTTCTGATGTGTTGATGATTTATGTTTTCAGGGTTATTAATCAAATCTAAGAATAAAGTTAATAAGTTGAATAAGTTTTAAATTTCTGTGACAACTGATTCACCCCCCCTCTTAGTTGTCTACCCGTGTGTTGCCAACAATTGGTATCAAATAAGGTTCCTTGGAAGAAGTTTAACAACTTGAGGTGATCCGAGATGACAACTTACATGAGGGATAGTCTGAGATTTGATGGAACAAATTATTCTCTGTGGAAGACTCAAATGGAGTGTCATTTGAAATGCATTGGTGAACCCTTCTGGAACATTAGATGTAATAGGTATGTTATTCCTCAAAATGGTCCTACTACTACTTTTGAGATTAGAGATGCTGACCAGGCTAAGGAAGCATTGTTGAGTGCCTTGACTGATTCTGAGATGACAAATGCTATGGATTTGAAGACTACTTATGAGATTTGGAAAAAGTTGGAAACCTTGTATGAAGGTGATACTAATGTGAAGATTTCTAAGTTGCTGAGTTTGAAAGGAAAATATGAAAAGTTGAGAATGGGTGATGATGAGAACATTACTATTTTTATGCAAAGAGTGAATGAACTTGTGTGTGGTATCAAATGTGCTGGTGAACAAATAGACGAATCAGAGATTGTTGATAAAGTGCTTAGATCCTTGCCTAATTCTTACAAAGTCAAAGCTAGTTCTATTGAAGAGCTTTGGATTGTAACAAATGTAACTAGAGACATGTTGGTCGGTAAGCTTACTAATTTTGAGTTGAGTGAATTTGGTGATGTCCTTCCTAAGGTTGAATATGTATTTAAGGATACTACTTCCGGAAGAGATAGACACATATATGATCCAGGTGAGAGTTCATATAGAAAGACATTCAAGTATGAGGATGAAATCAGATAGGTTGAAGAAGAAGAAAGAGAGTTGGAAGCACTTATTGTCAAAAGAGTACCGAGAGGAAAAGGTAAGTATGAAGGAAAATTTCATCTTAAATGTTTTTCTTGCAATAACATAGGTTATTTTGCATCAAGGTTTCCAGAAAGAACTCCTAAACCAAGACATAACAAGCCTATATTTCAAAAGAAGTGTTACTATGCTGCTGATGAAGGTGTGACAGATGATGAATCTAATAAAGGAAATAGAATTATTGATGAATGGGTATTTATTTATTGATGAAATCTGCTAGTTGTACAAATGTGGAGAAAGCCCTAGCTGCTCGAGTTGAAGAGAAAGATGAATGGGTGATTGATAGTGGATATTCACATCATATGAAAAGAGATAAAAGTAAGTTTGTGAGCTTGGAAAAGTATGATGGTGGTGTTGTGATATTTGGTGATAATACAACTAGTGTGATCCATGGCAGAGGATGCATTTCTCTTGATGGTAAGCATAATACTGATGATGCTATATGTGGAAGGATTGAAGCATAATATTTTAAGTGTTGGTTAGATGGTTGATAAAGGATACAATCTTCAATTCAAGGATAGAAAGTGTAGAATATTGAGTTCTGGAAATGTAATTGCATCGGGTACAAAAACAAAAGGTAATATCTTTCACTTGAGTTTTGCTAGTAAAAGTTGTTTGATTGCTCAAGTTGATGAAAGTTGATTATGGCATAAGAGAATGTGTCATGTTAAATTTGATAATATTATCAAGATAAGTTATACTAAGGCTGTGAGAGATCTACCTAAGTTGGTGAAACCTACTAATGCCATATGCAAGGAATGTCAGTTAGGAAAGCAAACTAGAATTTCATTTCAAAGCAAACAACATTGTTCAAATGAATTGTTGGAGCTTGTGCATACTGATTTGTGTGGTCCCTCTAAGGTTAGAAGTTTACAAGGTTATAGGTATTTCATGTTACTCATTGATGATTATTCTAGAATGGTGTGGGTTACTTTCTTAAGGGAGAAATATGAAGCACTGGAAAAGTTCAAGACCTTTAAGGCTATGGTTGAGACAAAGATAGGTCTGAAGATTAAATTTTTGAGATGAGATAGAGCTGGTGAATTCACTTCTAGTGAATTTAATTCCTTCTGTGAAGGAGATGGAATAAAGAGACAATTATTTGCACCACAGACCCCTCAACAAAATGGAGTTGTGGAAAGGAAGAACAAAACAATTAAAGATGCTACTAGAACTATGATGTTGGAAGGAAATGTACCTCATATCTACTGGAGAGAAGCTGTGAGTATTGCTGTGTACACACTCAACTGGGTACAAATCAAAGGTGATACTAGTAAGACCCCTTTTGAGCTATGGACTGGTCAAAATCCTACTGTTAAATATTTCAAGATATTTGGAAGCAAATGTTATATCAAGAGAAATGAAGGCATAGGGAAGTTTGATGCTAGGAGTGATGAAGGTATCTTTATGGGTTATTCTAATAATAGCAAGGCCTATTGGTGTTACAATAAAAGATTGAGGAAAATGGTTGAAAGTGAAAAAATCAAGGTTGATGAAGAATTAGGTATACCATCCATAACCTGTGGATATGATTCTGATGATTAGAATGTCAGTATAAACAAGGGAAAGCAAGTTTAGACTACAAATCAAGTACAAATCATTCCAGTGGATTAGGAAAATCAAGAGGAAGAAGAAACTAGTGAAGTTGCAGAAGAGAGAACACAAGCGCTTGAAGTTGAAGAACAACCTAAGAAGACTCTGAGGTATGTAAGATTGAGTCATTCAGAAGATCAGATTGGAGGAGATAAGAACAAAGGTGTCTAGACTAGGAGAAATATTGTAGAAGAATACTGCTTGATCTCAAAGACTGAGCCTACTAGTGTGAATGAAGCATGTAAAGATGAGCATTGGGTTGAAGCAATGAAAGAGGAACTAAAATAGATTGAGAAGAATGATACATGGATTCTTGTTCCCAAACCTAAGGATAAGAATGTCATTGGAACTAAATGGGTTTTTAGAAACAAACTGAAAGAGCAAGGAGAAGTGGTTAGAAACAAAGCAAGACTGGTATGCAAAGAATATTCATAGATGGAAGGAATTGATTTTGAAGAGACTTTTTCCCCTGTTGCCAGAATTGAAGCTGTAAGATTATTTCTTGCCTATGTTGCTTACAAGAGATACAAGGTTTATCAAATGGATGTCAAGTTAGCTTTTCTAAATGGTGAATTGGAAGAAGAAGTGTATGTTGGGCAACCTAATGGATTTCAGTTGACTAATAAGGGAGATATGGTATGTTGGTTGAAGAAAGCATTGTATGGACTCAAGCAAGCCCCTAGAGCATGGTATGGTAGATTGGACAAGTATTTGCTGAAGCTTGGATTTAACAAAGGTACTACTGATAGTAATTTGTATTTCAAGAATGGTAATAAAGATTTGATTGTTGAAGTCTTTGTTGATGATATCATTTTTAGAGGAGATGATGGTTTGCGCATGAAGTTTACTAATGAGATGAAGAGTGAATTTTAGATGTCAATTATTGGTGAAATGAAATTGTTTTTGGGATTGCAGATTACTCAATTAGATAAAGGGATTTTTATATCTCAATCCAAGTATGTGAAGGAATTGCTGAAGAAGTTCGGTATGGAAGATTCAAAGCCAGTTGGTACACCCATGGTGACTAGATGCAAGTTGACAACAGAAGATGATTCTCCAAAGGAAAATCAGACTAGATACAAATCGATGAATGGTAAATTGTTGTATTTAAGTCAAACTAGGCCTGATATCATGAATGCTGTATGTATTGTTGCAAGATTTCAAGCTGATCTGAAGGAATCTCATGTGACTGCTGTGAAGAGAATTTTTAGATACTTGAAGGGGATAGTTGACTTTGGCCTATGGTATCCTAAAGATGATGATCTTACTTTGAGTGCCTTTACTGATGCTGATTGGGAAGGAGATGTAAATGATAGGAAAAGTACTAGTGGTGGAGCATTTTTCTTGGGTAAGAAGTTGATTTCATGGTTAAGTAAGAAGCATAATGTCATTTATTTATCTACTGTAGATGCCAAATACATTGCTTCTGCTAAAAATTGTACTCAATTCATGTGGATGAAATAGATGTTGAAGGATATCAGAGTTGTGTATAATAAGCCTATTGCTATATTATGTGATAATTCAAGTGCTATTAACATTTCTAAGAATCCGGTGCTGCATTCAAAGACAAAGCATATATCTATTAAGTTTCACTTTTTGATTGAAAAGGTGAGTGAAAAGGAAGTCAGACTCGAGTATGTGCCTACTAAGGAGCAGATTGTAGACATCTTTACCAAGCCGTTGCCTAAGGATAATTTTGAGTATCTCAGAGGGAAGTTAGGGGTGATTACCCCTCCTAATCATAAATAAGCATGTATTGCATTGCATTAGTCTATGCATTTCAAAGTCATATCTTGTTTCATATTGATGTTGTGGTGGTTGCTACTTAGGGGGAGTAGTCAGATGTTTAGATGTTCAGATGCTCAGATATGTGGTTCAGAGTTTGTGTGGAGCTTAGAAATATTTGTCATTGATGTTAAAGGGGGAGAAGAGTCATGTGAAAAACTATGAATTATCTGAAGAGAAGAGTCATGTGGGGAGAAGATTTGTGTGAAAAAGTTGATGAGAAAATGAGTCAAAACCTAAGGGGGAGTAAGTGTCAAGAGTTAGCTACGTTGATGGTGTTTTTCACATCATGTGTTTCCATCAATGCCAAAGAGGGAGATTTTTGGATGTTGTAGTTGTGTTGCTGATATGTGGTTGTCATTGATGTCAACATTATTAGCATTAATTCATTAGAAGCTGTATATGTCGAGGATATTGAGAAAATTGTAATGGAATGAGTTGTAGGTTGTCAGTGGTGAAGTGAAGTTCAATATGTTATTAAGATTTGTACGTTGATGATCAGAGGTTGTGGACTAAAGGGTTTGTTGCTGAGTGTATCTAGTTTATCCACATCAAGTTTCAGAGATCCGCGTGAAGATTTGATCGAGTTATGAATATTTACATTTTGACAATTTTTCTGTTGCTTCAGTTGGTGTTGCTGATTGAAGATGATGCAATTTCAGTTAGTTTAGTTGTTACAAATGCATCTATGGTGATTCGTGATGTTTGTGGATGCTTCTAGATCATACTCTATCTTTGTTGCACGTCTACATTGATCATTGTGCTCGTGGTTGGCGATTTTCTCTTGTGTGTTCATGTTTTTCTTGTTCTTGGCCGACATGGTGGTTGTAGCATTTTGTGGATCTTTGAGGAGTAATTAATTAAAGTGTTTTTGCATTGGAGATGTTGATTTGGGTCTTCACTAAGTTGTGGCCGACCTTGGTTGATTCGCGTTAATAATCTTTAGTGTTTTGGGTTGACAATTTATATTCATTTTATTATTTTGTTGAGGCCGACTTGAAGGGATGAAATTTCTTATTGTGGATATATAAGAGCGATTGCTTATTTGAATTGAAGTGTACGAGTGTATTCCAAAGTGTGCTTCTATGTGTATTGTGCGAATATTGATCTAAATCATTCAAAGGTAGAGCAAAGTGTGAAGAAGAGTGAAGAAGAGTAAAAAAGTGTTCATGTGCTTAACTGAAACTGTGATCAGGCATTAGCAAATGCTATTCTATAAGTTCAAATCCCTACAGATGTAATCCAATTCTCTCTGTAAGATAGTGTGTCTTCCTTTGGGTAGTTAGCTCTATTGTAATTGAGCAGTGAGCTCTAGGAAGTGTTCCTGAATGCAAATGCATTCCCCATATTTTCATTTCTTATACTTTTAATAGGGTATAATCTTGTGGACTAACCTCCACTGTGGTTTTTCCCCTAACAGGGTTTCCACGTAAAAAATCTTGGTGTTATGTGTGTTTCTGATGTGTTGATGATTTATGTTTTCATGGTTATTAATCAGATCTGAGAATAAAGTTAATAAGTTGAATAAGTTTTAAATTTCTGTGACAACTAATTCAACCCCCCTCTCAGTTGTCTGCCCTTGTGTTGCCAACAGGTTTAGGAGCATGCAAAGGAGAGATAGGAGGAGCATGCGAAGGAGGCAGTGATGGGAGAGGCAGAGAGAGTCCTCTAAGAGGATTATTTTGGTGGTGGATGTTGAGGAGGGGCTAGAGGAGGGCGGGATTGGAGTAGATGAGGGCACTACAGAGCAGAGGATAGCTACCCTATAGGATCGGGTACATGCCTTAGAGGTTGAGTTGAGGATGGTGAAAGTAGAGCGAGATGGCCTTAAGGTCAAGAGAGACACTCTCCAGATAGAGAGAGATTTAACAATTATCAGCCACCAACAAACATATCAAAGGATGTTGGATTTTACAGTGACATGCAATGGATTTGTGGTTGATGTTGCTCGGGAGTATGCCAGGGCTAGCATGGGAATGTAGTAATATAGAGACCTATATGAGAGGGTGGTATCGCCAGAAAGGAGGAAGCCCACATTTTCATAGATTTCAGGTGGATCTGAGAGTAGGACACACAACATGACTCACAATAGGTGCTCCCACAGTATGTCAGAGAGTAGGGAGATATTAGCCCCCAGATAGTCCACTCCTTATGATAGGCCATCTACCTTAGAGCACATGTCTCTAGACACACCTCAATGGGAGGACAAAGATGCACTAGGGTTAGGAGAGTAGGGGAGCTCAAGCTAGAGCATCTTTTGAAATTTTGTATACTGACACTGTATTTTGATTTATCGAGCTTGCGATATCCATTTTGATTAGACATGAGACATCTTGACATTGTACCTATGACACATTTTGAGCAATATATGATATGATTTTTGGCGGTGGTTTATGATATGTAGTTTTATGTGATTATGCTTTATGTTTATGATTATGTTATGCTATGAATGTTTATGATTTTATGATGTCTATTTATGTGTTCTATATGATCGTGTGATGGATTAATATGATGGATGATTATGCATTTATGATTATGTTTATGGATGTTTATATTTTCATGATATATATGGATTATGAATGGAGCATGGATGACCTAATTTTATGATGCAATGTAATATGTAAATGTAATTAATGTTGATGCAATGGGATGTCTATAGGTTACATATGCAATGATGAGAAATATTAATGCAAAATGTAATGTATAATATAATATGCCAAAATTTTATTAAGGTGATGTAATGTGATGCAATGTGAATGAAATGTGATGGATGGAAATGAACTATGATCATAATGTAATAATGCAATATCATGATTAGTTATTTGTTGATGTGATGAAATGCTATATGGATTATTTCTATGTTTTTTTATTTTCTCATGCAAACATATGTGGTTTAATATGATGATGATGTCTATGATGATGATGCTTGCTATGATGTTGCCTAACGTGATAGTGTATGTAGGATATTTTTGTGTGTCACAAGACTTTGTTAAGATGCAGACGGAAGAAATGTAAGCATGGAAGAGATAGACGTTAGTGTGGAAAAAAATGCAAGGAAGATGGAATGTTAGACATGAAATGACGAAGGACATACTTTCATGCTTTTAGGTTTTTCATCATCAGGCATCAAAATTGTCACAAATGGTGCACAAAAACCGTGGTATGACATAGACCAAAGGTATGCAAGGTGACCATTTGTGAGAAACAAGTAGTCAAGAGACAAAGCCAAAAGACAAGGAATGTCCCAGCTCATACTAAGGACCCAATTATCCCAGTATTTTTTCCAAGATAAACCAAAAAAAACAAACAAATAAAAGCGATCATGATCCATCATCTCTCCTCTAAATCTATTTGGAAATCCTCAAGGTAGCTAGTAACATGAACCAAAAATCAATCAAAAAGATAAGACAAAATCATATCCACAAAGTGTTCGCCAAAGAGATAGTGTTTGGTAATAGTATTAATAATATTGATTGATTAGGTTGATTAGGCTGACCAAGATGACTAAGATGACCAAATGATTGATTTCTTGATTGAATTTTATTGATTTATGATTGATAGGTTGACAAAGGGGGATTTTATTGATTGTGCTCAGTTTCAGGAAAGACACATCCTGAATAAGGCAAGGTTGATTTTATCGAGATAATAAGATTGATTGACCAAGTGACAGACTTGAGTTGATTCGACAAGGTTTGATTGATATGATTGATCGATGTGATGATGCATGGTTCTAGGAAAAACATATCCTATTTAAGGCAAAGGATACACTTAATAAAATTGATTGATCGACCACTTTGATAAACACCTAACTATAGGAAAGACATATCCTGCTTAAGGTGGATGACAAGATTGACCAATAACAATGTCTAATCCAAGGAAAGACACATCCTGATAGAAGAAAAGTGATAAGAGCGAATGATACAATTGACATAATGCCCCATTCCAATATAAGATCAATGATCAGATCGATTGGTTGTTATTAAGGTGATTGACTGATTGAAGATTAAAGATTTGTTGGATATGTTTGTCTTTTGAGTTGTGATTTGGTCTAAATGATGATTGCTTGTGGAAAAAGAACAAAACCAGACTTGAAAAACCCTAAGGAATGACCTAGGGCCTTGGGGGCTCATCGATTGATGACCTTGCCTATGTTATACACATAGAGACCTCATAGTTCGACATGACTTGATTTTGTTTTATTGGACAAAAGACTAAGCCATGATTTTATTTGGGAAAACCTAAAAGGACCAACCTAATGTCTCAGGATCCCATTGAAGGTGAACCTTGCCTATGTAGAAAATGCATAGAGATAATGTAGTTCGACCCTACTAACACAAAATGACTCAGAATCAGACTCTATTTTTAGAATTTTTGAAGTTTTTTGATGGTTTTTTGATTTTTTTCTGATTTTGATGTTTTACGATTTTTTTGGATTTTAACAATTTAAAAGGCTGATACTATGCATCAGATCCCATGAAGACGTAAGTCAAGGAATTTCCCCAGTTAGGTATAGGACCAACTTATTATGCTTGAGGGGAAGTAGCAGATGAATGCAAAGCATGATCATGAAGGAAAATGACACTAAATTTCGGTGGTTCTCAGACCATGGTAAGGATGACGAAGCTTTATTATGGATGAGTGACATGTGCGAAAGGGTGAACGGTGGATGGAAGACCAAGTAGAGTGATAGTAGACAGGGGAGCATAGACTGACTACACATGGCACCTATTTTCCAATTTTTCACCATGGTACTTATCTAAAGCACCATCGAAGTGGTTTTCACTTTTGGATGAATTATTTCTCTTTACTATTTTTTTGATTTAATTTTTTTTTTATATTTTTTTTTTTTGTGTTTTTTGACTTTTTGAAGGGATACTCTAAGAATTAAGTGTAATATTTATGAAGGTGCATGCTGTTGATGGGCTTAGGTAATGGTTCACCTTTAGGAGTAGAAAGTTGATAAGCACTAGATCCATATGGTGATGTGATGATGTAAGGGCCCAACCAATTAGGTTCAAATTTTTTGATATTTTCTTGATCTGTCTGGTTCTTCAGATTCTCTTTCAGGACTTAGTCACCAATGTCAAAGCTTCTAGGTTGTACCTTCTTATTGTAGCTGTGTCGAAGGAGGTTTTGATATGTCTGCAAATGTGTCAAATAATTGTCTTTTTTCATCCAATAACTCTAGATCATGTAGACATGATACATGATATTCTTCTTGATCAATCAATCCTTGCATAGATACTCTCAGGGATGGTAACTTGACCTCAATAGGAAGTATGGCCTCAGATCCAAAGACAAGGGAATATGACACTGGTGTGGTAGGCCCATAAAGCAAGATTGATTTGGAGATGCCAATCATGGCCAGCGTCATCGACAATTTTCTTTAAGATTTTAAGGATAGTCTTATTAGACGCCTCATCTTGACCATTACCATGGGGGTAATATGGGGTAGTGAAATGATGTTGGATATGAATTTTTTCACAAAGATCACATGAATCCTGATTCTTGAAAGGGTGACCATTGTCTGTAATGATGGACTGTGGGATACTATAAGGACATATAATGTAATTTAGGAAGAATTTGGCTATTTGCTTTCCAGTAATTTAGGTCATTGGGATGGCTTCTATCCACTTGGTAAAGTATTCAGTAGCAACAAGGATAAACTTATGTCCATTTGCAAAAGTGGGATTAATCTTTCCTATGAGGTCGAGTCCCTATTGAGAGAATGGCCATGGTGATGTGAGTGGCTACAATTCTTGAGCTCGCACATATATAAGATATCCATGAATCTGACATTGGTGACATCTCTTCACAAAGTGATAGGCATCACGTTCCATTGTAGGCCAATAATATCCCATCCTCATGAGCTTTTTAGCTAAGGTAGGACCAGTAGAGTGAGCTCCACATATACCATGATGAACCTCTTGTAAGGCCACTTGTGCTTCATTTGAGTCGAGACATCAGAGGAGGGTGCTATCTAGATTGCGGTGGTAAAGGGTATCACTGATGATGACATATTTAGAATCTTGTCGGATAAAGGTTTTGCGTTGGTTAGAGGAAAAGTCAAGAGGAAAATTTTGGTCATGCAAATAATTGTAAATGTCTTTATACTAGGGAGATTCAAGACCAACAAGTTAACACACAAGTTTAGTTTTGGGGACATTGAACGTAGGGACCAACAATTGTTCTACCAAGAAAGTTCATATTGTGATGCATTGTTGGGAATGTCCAAGAGATCCAATTGTTGCCATTGTGTTAGCTGCCTTGTTTTGGATTCTTGGTATATGCTCAAAGGTAATAGCATCAAAGTACAATATAAAACTATCAACCATGCACTTGTAGGGCATCAACTTCTCATCCTTGGTATTATAATTGTCTTTAACTTACTTGATTACTAGCTGGGAATTGCTGTAAACTTGAAGATCCTTGATTTTCCATTTTATTGCCATTCAAAGTCCTATTAATAAAGCTTCATACTTAGCTACGTTATTAGTGCACGAAAATGCTATTTAAAATGATTTAGGGTCAAAATCCCCTTGAGGTGTGATGAATAAAATGTCAGCTCCTGAACCATGACTTGTGTAGGAACCATCGAAGTACAACTTCCATGTCGTTGGTGTTTCTATAACAAAGATCGATTCATCTGGAAAGACAAATATTAAAGGATGGTCTTCCTTCATTGGTGCATCTGTGAGTTGATCAAATATCACTTGTCCTTTTATTGCTTTTCGGTCAATATATTCAATTTCGTACTCACTCAAGATCATAACCCACTTAGCTAGTCTTCTTGTCAAAGCTGCTTTGTTGAGAAGGTACTTCAGAGGATCAATTTTAGCTATTGGCTTTTTCTTATGGTTTATCATGTAATGCCTCAATTTTTGGGCTAAAAATACAATTGATAGACATGATAGTTCAATAGGGCTATAGTTTAAATCATATCTAACCAAAGTGTGGCTGATGTAGTAGATTGCTTGTTCTTTTCCATCATTATCATTTTATGCCAATAATGCCCCCAGTGTTGATGTAGTTGTTGTCACATACAATATCAAATTTCTTCCATCAAGAGGAGCCATAAGAACTGGTGGAGTCAATAGATAATTTTGGATTTGATCAAATGCTTCTTGAAACTTGTCTATCTAATTGAAGGGAATTACTTTTCGTAATAGATGCTGAAATAGATGGATCTTGTCTACCAGCTGAGCAATAAACCTATGAATTGATTGCAATCTTCCTTGTAAAGTCCTTAATTGACTAATTTTGGTTGGTGGTGGCATGTCCAAGATAGCTTTTACTTTGGTGGGATCAACCTCTATTCCTCTGCGAGAGACAATATATCCTAAAAGTTTTCTCGATTGGACCTCGTAAACACACTTCTTTGGATTTAACCTGAGTTTGTACTTTTCCAGTCGGGTGAAAATCTTATCCAAGACTGCTAGGTGACCACTTTGTTCTAGATATTTTGAGAGAAGATCATCAACATAATCCTCCATAAGTACATGCAAATAATCATGAAAAATTGTAGTCATGGCTCTCTGATATGTAGCTCCAACATTCTTAAGTCCAAATGGAATAACGTTCCAACAGAAAGTTCCCCAAGCACATGTGAAGGATGTATTTGGTTGATCTTCAGGAGCAATTCTTATCTAGTTGTAGCTGGAGAATCTATCCATAAGTGATAGCATTTCATATCCAACAGTAAGGTATACTATGATGTCAATATTTGGTAGGGGAAATCATCTTCATGACAAGATTTGTTGAGATCTTTGAAATCCGTGCATACTTTGATTTTCCCATTTGGTTTTGTGATAGGAACAAGGTTTTATATCCAATCTACATAATCAATAGAGTGTATGAATCCAACATCCAAGAGTTTCTTTAGTTTAACCTTAACCAAGAGTGCAATCTATAGATGCATCTTCCTTAACTTTTATGTATATGGTTTGGCATTTGGTAATAGTGGTAGGTGATGTAAAACAAGTTTGGGGTCCAACCTAGGCATATCAACGTATGACCATGCAAATTTAACTTGTCTTTTTGAAAACAACACTATAAACTCAGGCTTTTCCTTGGTGGTCAAAGATGCTGCAAGTAATTTGATTCTGGAGTTATCTTGTGTCCCAATGTTCACTTCTTCTATTTCTTCTATAAGCAATGGAGATCTCTCTCAATCTATAGGGAAACTGTTGATTCCTCCATCCTCAGGCACCTCAGAGAGGTTTTCACCTTTGGACATGTCCTTTATTTTTACTTTTTCACGGTTAGCAGGCACCTTTTGGTTTTCACCTAAAGACCTATTATTTTTATTTTGAATTTTTGAATTTTTACTTTTGTGACTAGAGGAAAGGAAAACCTCACCAAAATATGTTGCACAATTGAGTTCTATGAAAAATCCAACCTTATGATCCCCACTTGGTATTCCTTCATGAAGTCCCATGAACTCAACAATTGCTTCATCATTCTCGAATGTATCTAAACTTGGTGGTTCTTGTTGACCCCAATCTATGAGTTGGGTATATAGACGGGGGGTGAGACATCATCGGTGTTGTCAAGGGTCATGGTGTAGGCAGATAAGGTAAAGAAGGAAGTAGAGTAATCAGGTTCCCAAAACGTTTCAATCCAAGCTTCCATTTGTAGGAAGATATTTTGGTGGGGTTTTGACGGGTTTTGTGGGGAACCAATCATAATAATTTGATTGAATTTTGCTTCAACGGAAGGCTCACTAGGTTCTCTAAATATTTCATCAAGGTCAAGGTCAGTAGTGGAGGGAAAAGAATCCCATTCATACTCATTGGAATTGGCATCAAAGTTGTAACATTCCTCAGATGTCTCGATCTCATTTGAAGCATCGACAACCTTAGTCAAGGTCAACTTAGTACTTGGAGGACTCATTTCTGGTGGAACATACCCTAACCCAACATATTTTCTTTTAAACCAAGGCTGCTATGTCCATCATATCCTTGTTGCTTCATAAAAGGAACCCTTTTGATATCGTTCAATTGGTAACTATTTAGGTTTTGTCTCCTCCTCTTCTTTATACAACCATGCATAAATGTGGTCATCCAAAGATTCTTTAGCTAATTCCCCCCATTTAGTGAAAATGGTAGGAGGGTTGTGGATGATAACCTTAGGATGCATGAGATGTAGTTTTCCATAAGAATTTGGTGATTTGGGTGACTTTCCAATGTAGAATAATCTCTTCATATTGTATTCTCCGCATCCTTTGTCTTGAATATGGATTTTGGGTGTGGATGGTGGGGTGAATGAAATAGATGATTTGATGAGGGAAAATAGATCAATGTAATATGATGAAGTGGAAGATGTAGCTTCTCAATTTATGGGCACTTGACACTCAACAATTACTTTTAGGCTAGTGCAATACTAGAAGGGACCAGGATTTCCAGGAATGGTAATTTCAATGCCATTATGTGGGAACTTAAGGCATTGGTAGTACGTGGATGTGATATCCTTCGTGGCATGAATCCATGGGTGACCAAGGAGAAGGTTGTAGTGTAAACCCAGATCCAAGACATGAAATATTGTGTTCTGTATTGCTGGACCAACTCTTACGGGAAGTGAAATTACTCCTTTAGATGAGTGATCAACATCATCATAAGATTTGATCAAAATTTTCTTGGTTTGGCCTATGCAATTCTCAGAGTATCCCAATGATTTTACAAATTTTAGTGAGAAAATATTCATACCCGTTCCACCGTCTACTAGGAATCGTCTAATCTTATGTTTATTAACGTAGACTTCAAGGTGTAGGGCATCATTATGATCAAACTTTTGTGCATAAAAGTCTTGTTTAGAGAAGGTGACATGGTGTGGCATAGATAGGTTTCCAACCATGGCCTAAAATTCATTGAAATCTAGATTAGCAGACCATACAAATACTTCTTGCAAGGATTTTTTCAAGAATGGCTTTGTATTGTGGTGATATGCAAAGGAGTTCCAAAATGGATATTTGTGTAGGAGTCTTCCCTAGCTGGTCTAGGAGATTGTACTGACTTTGTGGTTGCGGATTGGAAGGAGGTCTTGGAAGAGTTATCTTGGCCCTGTGAGTGGTAACAACACATTTTGAACTTGGATTGTTTATGGTAATGGTGGCAATGTGATCATCAAAGAGTCTGACATTAAGGATATTAGTGCTGTAATCATGTTTGACAACAACATAACTGGCATTATTGTTGTTCCCTGAACTAGAGGATTTTCCCTCGTCGTGATATTGCAAGGGAGTTTTGAATATGGTAATGGTTAGCATTTGTCTTGCCTTGTGAATTTCCTATTGAAACAACTCCTTGTTCAATGAGGTCTTGAATGACATTTTTGAGTGTCCAACATCTAGATGTTTTATGTCCTTTTCTATGGTGATATTCACAATATTCATCTTCTTTCCATTCGTCGGGTTTGATCAATGAGGGTTCATAATTTTTGATGTTTGGTAGTTGGATGACATTAGATTGCAAGAGTTGCTTTAGAAATGATTCAATGGGTTCACCTAATTGGGTGTATGTTATTTTGGTGTGGGGAGGACCTCTGTGCTGTTGGTTGTTTTGGATTGCATTCAATGTTTGAAATTGACTTTGTGGTTGGGTACTTGATGAGTTTGATGTGTTTGAAGTCGAAGGACCTTTGAGATGAATGGAAGGACCTTTGTTTATCAATTTAACATTGACAAATCCATCATTAGTGACATTCTTGATTCATGACCAATATTTTCTTTTGTCATTATTGGGCTTTGGGGTGTCTTTGTGTACTTTGACTAGTCCTTTTTCGAAAAGACCTTTTTCAATAAGGACATCTTTCTCACGGATTTCATCAAAAGTTGTGCAAAATTGGATTTGAAATCCGCTCATCATTTCTTCGTTAAGGTTTTCTATAAACATGGTGACTAGTTGTTTCTCAGGAATGTGACAAGGGAACTTGCTAGCTATACTTCGTCATCATTGGTAAAATGAGGTAAGTGACTCCCCTTCTTCTTCTTTAGTTATGAATAATGTTGTGAGGGTTATGTCACTTTTAATGTTAAAGGCAAGGTGATTAATGAATTTATCAGCCAACTCACCCCATGTTCTAATCCCTGAAGGAAGATGTGCAAACCAATCTAGGGTAGGCCCCATGAGACTGCATGGGAATAGTCTCATCAAATATGTGGGATCATATGCAACTTCCATACATGACGTATTAAATTCTCGTATGTGTTCCATTGGATCTTCTTTCCCTTTATACTTAGGTAAACTCAACGTCGTGAAGTGTTGGGGAAAGGGTGGCATGCATAGATTTCTATTGAATGGATAGGGGCACAATTCCTCCATGGAATAAGTTTTCTTGTTGGTCCCCAATTGCATGTTTGTCATTTGTTGTTGTATGGCTATATTTGTTGCATCAATGTGTCTGCAATAGATGGTGTTGTATTGGTTTGGTTTTGTGTCATGATTTGGTGTTGGGGTCATATGTTGAATTTGGATTTGGATTGACACTTTGTGGCATGGGACCTTGGTTTCCTTGTTGGTATTGATGTGGGTAAACCCACAAAACTAGTTTATAATTTCATTGAGGAAGGAAAAATGCATTTTCAAATGGAAAATACTTTAGGACCTGTTCGCTAGAACTAGGAGGGTTCACTAGAATTAGGGGGTTTGCTAGAACCCCCCCTCTTCTAGCGAACCCCCCTTTAATGGGTTTTATTTTTTAATTGCATTTAAAGGGGGGTTCGCTAGAAGGGGGGTTCTAGCAAACCCCCTAGTTCTAGCGAACCCCTCTTTTTCCCCTTTCTCCCCCTCTTCTACCAAATCTCTAAATTTTTTTTCCCTTCGAAGCTTGGGTTGAGGATGAAAATGGAGGAGACTTCATAGAACCAACTTGATGATGGTAGTCCTTAGAACGAGCTATCCATCGAATATAATTTTAATATGTATTTTTTTAGTTTGATTAAACATAGGTTTTTCACCGAAAATCAAGCTCTCTATTTTGCACATGGGGAAAAATAGCAGATTATAAAAAAAAATTGAAAAATATTAGTGCACTAGATATTGATGTCCCTGATCCAACAAAAAAAATGAATTTTGATACATACAAAATAAGTTATGTTTTAGCTAGTGAATCATGTCTAAATTGTAACTGGTTTGACTTTGAAACTTAATCAAGAAAAAAATTTCAATGAAATGCTATGAAACCAATTCCATGCACTAGATATCGTAGTTATGAATTTAAATTCTAAAAATATAGAATTTTATCCTTCATAGAAAAAAAGTTGTGTTAGCAATTGATGTCAATCTTTAAAAATGGTGTTTACTATTAAAAACTAGTTTTCAAAGGAGATGGAAAAATAAGTGCAATCCGATTCCAAAAAAATTGAAAAAAATATATTTAGAATCTACAATTTTTTTTTCACAAATCACTAGTTTGCATCATCTCCAAATTCCTCACAGTTTCGCTGCTATAGATGCCCGAAAGTGAAGATTTAGTTAAAAAATTTCAGTTCAATGTCCAATTTGGCCAAAAATTGTAAACCACTATTGTGGGATCACCCATGTACAAATGTGGCATTTGTGTTGGTTTAATTTGGAGGAAAATTGGCATTTAGATTGGTCCCAAAGGTTATGTTTGTATTTGGTATGGTGTTTTGAAGTTGTCATGTAGGTCCTTGATTTGTGTTTTGGAAAGATGGTGTAGGTCCTTGAAATGATGGTGTAGATCCTTGATTAATTTTTTGGAATGGTGGGGTAGGTCCTTGATTAATGTTTGAGAATGTAGGTCCTTGCAATGTAGGAGTGGGCCCTTGGTTGGTGTTTTGATTTGGTACTCTTCATGGGATGATGTGAATTCTCCTAGATTTGTTTGATTGATTTTGATTTGATGAGGATGTGCTTTGGAATTGGAATGATGGACCTTGATTCATGTTTTGAGGTGTTGGCATGGGACCTTGGTTTGTATTGTGAAGTAAAGGTGTGGGACCTTGGTTTGTTTGTTGAAATATAGGTGTGGGACCTTGTGATGTAGGACCTTCATTTGTGTTTTGAAAAAGAGGATTTTTGAAGGTCTTACCCATGGAATTTGATGAGCTTACAAATGTGAAATTTTTACCTTATGTTGTCACATGAGTCATCTTGTTTCCAAGTATGGAGATACTAGGGATATGTGTGGTAGTGGTTGCCATGTGTGTTGTTGTCCTAAGTGGTATAGTTGTAACTTTTTGTGAAGATGGCATCCCTAATGCAAATGGATTTTGAGTATCTCCTTCCACAATTGTGGAGACATCAAATCCTTGAGGGAGTTTAGCACCCTTTTTGTCTAGTGCATAGAAAATTTTATTAGGATTGGCACTAACAAGCTCATCAACCATGCGTAAAATCCTTGGATCTTGGTAAGCTCTTTCAATCTCTTCAAGAGTCATTTTCTTGTTGAATTCATCTAGACTTAGATTATCGAATGTAGGATCTCTTTGTGGTGTCTCTCTTCATGGGGTAGATTGACTTGAGTTTGATTCAAAGTTGTTGTCATGATGTGGACTATAAAAGGGATCATTTGAGGCATCCATGTCCTTTCTTTTAGCTTGTGACCTTGTTTCCACCATGTAAGACTTGAAAGTTTGGAAGGTAATGCAAGGTGATAATGAAGCTAAACTATGTTCTTGGGAGTTTTTTGGTTATAAGGATGCAAGGTTAATGATGATTAAAGGATGAAACTAAATGAAACTAATGGGTGCAAAGGATACCAAAGGTAGACTAATAAATGATGAAGGGTAATGATATGGAGACTAAATGATGCTAAATGATCAAGGGTAGTGATGCAACTAAGGCTAAGATGAAATTAAGTCATGTTTTTGTGTTTTTGGGATATAAGGATGCAAAGTGCAAAGTCTAAGATTAAGGATTGATGCTATGGTCAAAGGGTATGATATAAATCTAAATGACACTAGAAATATGACACTAAGGATATGAATCTAAGATTTAAGACAAAGGATGGAAACCAAGATAATGTAGGCCCAAAATAATAAACCCAAATGTCATTGACCTTTGTGATAATCAAGATGATAGTTTTGACAAGGTGAGTCTAAACTAGGACACAAGTTTGAGACTCAAGTATTGACCAAAGATGACAATGAAAGGGTTAATAAAATAGAATATGAAGGTCAATGACAAGTTGGATAAGCAACCATGGAATGCCCAAAGGCTTGAAATCTAAAAGGATAAGTGCAACCTAATGTCTAGAATTAAATATGCAAAGTAAGGATGCAACCTAAAATGACGTGTAAACCTAAATGAGGGTGATGGAATAGGCTAGTAAGGATCTGCAAGTCTTTGGTTTAGAAGTCAGGGTCATTGATAAAATGAATTGATTGAATTTTGGACAAATATTTTGTGAATTTTAGTTTATTAGGCAGTTGCGACACTATTTTTATCAGATGCATCTTTTTCGGTTGTGGGTTTTTGATTAGCAGTTGTGGCACTGTTTTTATTAGATGCATCTTTTCCAGTTGCAGGTTTTTGATTAGCAGTTGTGGTTCAGAATATTAGTTGTGACTCTTTTTTTGGTAGATGTGGTCTAGGATAATAGTTGCGGTTTTCCAGTGAGTAGTTGCGGCACAAATGTAGTTGTGGGCCTATTTTTAGTAGTTGCAGTTCACAAAGCTTATTTTGCAATTTTGATGGTTTTGACCTAGTTTTCAAATTGGATTTTGACTGATTTTGATGAAATTAATTTTGGAAAACAAAAAATGTAGTCACAAACACTTGTTTTGATTTGATGTTGAATGTGAAAAATTTTGATTCAAGATAAAACACCCATAGACAACATGCACAACCTAGGCTTCTCAAAGGACACCACTTGCTAAATCCCCACTTGGATTTCTCTAGTCAACAAAACAAGGCAGAAAACTAGAGACTTGGTGGCATTGAATCCCTCTTACACAACACTCACTTCTCGAGCGCACCAAGTCTCATTCACCAAAGAGGAATTTCTATCTCTACACATGAATGGTGAAAATGTGGGGTGGCTTTAGAATGACCGTTCCTATGTTAGCAATTGAAAAGGATTTTGGCAACTAAACAATTAGTTCTTAGTAAGGAATTTCGTTCAAGGTGGCCATACATGTGACAAGATTAACTCAAGATTATTTAAATAAAGAGGCCTCCCAGTCCCTTCCTAAGAAAGGATTTCGATGTGTCGCACAAACACTAGGGGTGACACATGTCAGTATGACACATCCACACCTGTTGCTAATGACTTTTGTCAAAAAAATATTTTTTATATAGCAGTTCAAAAGAGCTTGGATTTAGCTTGTTACCTCTTGGGTCATTCCCACCTTTCTAAGAAGGGTGGAAGGCCCTCTAAAAGATATATAAAAGCAAGGAAGTATGTTGTTTTTGATCCCCCAAATCGCATGAAGCGCAAGGATAGAGCATACACAATGCCTTTTTCTCACACTCGCATGGGGTTCATTTTAATTCCAAATCCAAATGTGGGGGTGGTTGTACAAGTTCCAAAGGAATGATTTTGATCCTCAAGATCACCAAGTGGTGCAAGAGGAGAGCATACACATTCAATGACAAAATGTGAACCACAAAACACAAGACACACTTGTTAATTTTAACCCTTTGCTTATGATGAAACAAACACTTGTGTATTTTAATCCAATGGCATGTGATGCATGTTCATTTTATATCCCATGAGTGTAATATGTAGTTTTTTGTTCATTTTAAAGCCTTATGAATGAGAGATGCATGTTCATTTTACCCTTATGAATTTGATGCAAGTTGTAGTTGTTGAAAGCAAACAAAACAAAAATTGATTACCCTTAAAATGAATGATGAAAAGCTCAATTTTTGTTGTTGTTTCTAAAGAAACAAATTTAAAAACTCCTTAGATCCAAAGCCACATGCTAGAAAAAGATGGTTAACACACAAAAAACACTAATCTACTAAAAACCTAAAAGGAAAATTTAAAGGAAACTGGAAATATTTTTTTTTATACCAATCGAGAAATTGCATCATTCGAATTCAGTTACGTCACTGTGTTGTGTCATTATAGATCAATTGCATCATGATTTTAAATTTAGGTTTCTCCCCCATAGATGCGTCACTTTGCGTCACGAATGCATCGTTATTTTGAGTTCAGATTCCTGCCCAACAGTTGCATCGTTTCTCTTATTAGTTGCGTCGCGACGCGTCTCAATTACATCGTTCTGTATGAAAACTTGCAAAAACAAAAGAAAAATCCATATGAAACCTACAAAAACTTGTCTTCACGTTGGGTTCACCAATGTAAGATGGGGAAAAACAAGTGGCCTAGATTTAAGTGACAACCACAACACTTCTAAGCTAATAACCCAATCTAAACAAGAGAAAACAAACATAAATGAGGAAAATGAAAACATTCAAATGAAATCACTCCCCATATTTTAAGTTGAATAACTTCTCTTGTCTCTCCTAAATATTCCTTTGCAAATATGCCCTTAGATCAACCCTCTTCTCGTGTCAAGACCTTGTTGGCAACCTGTCTTGTCTTCAACCCTAACACCACTATTTATCTCATTAGACCAGACTTTAGAATGATTTATATAGTTATTAGAGAGAGATAAAGTAAAAGTATAGTACTCTATCATTTTTATAAAATCAAAGGTTTCTTTCCTTTTAAATCATAGATTCACAATTAAGGGTGAAAAGGATGCATCTCCTTCCTGTTTCACCCATTTCTTCTTCTCACCATCATCCACGTGTGCAAAGAGCGGTAACTCACTTCCTTTAGATTCACACTTAAAGTGTGATATTCCAAAATTCTTGTGACCTCGCTTCTTTTCCTACAAAAATTCTAAGATTTCCACATAATAATTAGGGTTAACAAATTCATTTAATCCAATGGTTGAACTGATAAAAAAATCCATTTCTATTAGGGCTATGCATTCTTCTAGAATTCAAACACCAATTCGGTAATGACTCCCCCCTTCTTGCACTTAAGGATACTTTCGTTAGCGAAATCACCTTATGAATGACCAAACTTACCCTAGTCAAGAAAACCTTACAATCAATTTCACTATGATCATTTGTGTTGTGAATTCTACACTCTATAACCTAACCAAAAGTGAACAAACTCAAGGGTGAAAGCCTCTTGTTGAGACTTTTATGGAGCTTTTCAATCTCTTTTTCACTTTCTATTCTAAGCTTACTTATACCTTTAACTCACAAGCAGACTTCAATTATGTGACTGGGACATCAATACTGGATTAAGGACAAAAAAGCTGCCCTCCTTCTAGTGCCACTTCTATTGACATGGATGTTGCAAAAAAACAACAATAGGCAGATAAATTCTCATTGAGGATTGTGAGAACCTACCTTTACTTGAAAGATCCACTGAGAAAACCTAAATTTAAGGTAATCTCAGCTTGATCCCAAGGCTTGGGAATGTCAGGTCTTAACACACTAGGTTCACCTAGGGTTCATTGTATAAATTGTTGTTAAACACATGGGGTCTATGGTTGTCACAGGTTTGCTGGTATCCAAAGGATTGTAACATAAGCTTAATTTGATTACTCACATGTCACTTACCAACTTCATGAAATTAAAGATTTGCAATAACATTTTATGAAATTAAAATTACTTGCATATATTCAAGCAGATTTAGTATTAATCACTCTACAACTTCATGGAATTGAAATATTTACAATAAAACTCCATAGATTTATCAATTTTGGAACAATTTTTAAAAATATTAAATATCTAATCTAAAAAAAATCATAAAAATACTAAAATGTAAATATTTCTCTCAAGTATTATCCACACATGCCTCAAGAAATAAACTAAATCAAAGCAAACCACTCTATACTTCACCAAATTGCTTCATAGCTAGGCATAGAATGATGCAAGGGTTTAAATAAATATTTATTATTTACCACTGGATAGTGTTAGTATGCACCCAAATCTGGTACAACACAATATTTTTTGATAGGAGCAAACAATCAACTACACATGATTTCATATCAAGAAATAGCTTTGAATTGGGTTTGATATTAGTTAATCTCAAATGAAACATACAAGTTTTTAATCTGGAATGGAACAAAAAATAGGAAAATGAATAAAACATAATTTTTTTTTAGTTCTCCTGAATCTAGAAATTCTGAACTTCATGAAAATAAAACAACTCTCAAAATTTTATAGAAACAAGGCACTTGAGGAATTCAATCAACACATGAAAGAAAATCTAGGAGATGAATCGTAGCACACCACATGGCACTTGATAGTTGGCAAGAGAAACTTCTGGAATAAGTCAATCATAAACTTTGACTTTGTTTAGCACTTGAAACTTTTGGACTTATGTCTTTAAAATACAATCAAGATATCAAACCAGATTGAGCAAATTATCAACTTAATATTCAAACAAATTGCAGGAACTAGTTGCATATTTAGAGTGATCAGGTGGATGTAGAAATTTTAATCCGCCAACTCTATGTTCCTACCTCCAAGCTATAGCTTCGAGAAAAATGCCCATAATTATATCACCCCGAAGCTTGACACCTCCTTCATCGCATGCATAATACTCAAATCTTCGATTTCCCCATTAATAGCATTTCTTCTCCATACAATTCTTCCTCGCATGAACTTCTAGAGTACACCACCTAGCTTAGGTGATATTTTTGGATCTGCTCATAATCCAAATTTTCCTGACCGTCCGTATCGAAACATTGTCCTAGAATCTATTCCTCCTGCACATAAAATTCCACATGTCAATCCCCTTTTTAAAACATTAATAAAAACCTTATTAGCATAAAACCATCATTATCCTTAATCCCTTTTTAAAACCAATCCTTAAGTAACATGCTTTAATGTATTCTCATGTAACCATTGACTTTAGGAGGACCACTGGATTTTTTGTGTATTTAGGAAAAACCAAATAACAAGTTTGAACATTCTTTCATCGATGCACAATTTACCCGAGTACTTGGGTATCCAATTACCCGATTACCCGTCTGCCTTTAAAACCTGACTAGCCGATGTACTGTAGTTCTTGAAACAAATCCCAACCTGACTTTCAACTTCTATCGGCCTTTTCAGTTCCCTGAGATTTTAACTCTCAACTACAACAACTCTTTAAGCTTTCTTCACAAACTCATCCTGATCATTCACCCAAACAAAAAAAACCCAAACTCCCGACACCCAGTACACTTGATCATGCATTATTTTCAAGATTTTCAACTTTCTACGTATTTCTTGAAGACCATTAGCCAACTAGCATTTGACTTAAGCATTAATTTTCAACTTGGGTCCCCAAGCCTTGTATTCTTGGGTTGTGTTAAGAGACCACACAACAAGACTTTTATTTATGAATTATAAAATAATGGTGTGGATATGCCAAATTAACTCCCTCCCTCCGTCGTCTCTCTCCTCCTTTCTTTCTTTCTCTCCCCTCTCTCTTTCTATATTCTTATCTCTCTTTCTATCTTTCACTCTTTCTCTTTATCTCTCTATAGAAAGGGGGGCGGCATAGAAGAAATATAGTGAGGGGAAAGAGGAAGAAAGAAATAATATCTTGAGCATGTGCACCAAGATGGGGAACAAAAATCTGCCCACTCTACTTTTTGGTCCCATAAAAAAGAAAATAAGAGTGCATTATAATGAAATGTGCTCACATTATAGGTTGGTAGTGACATTTATATATGTATAAATGTATAAGTGAAATTTATTAATGGATATTTACTTTCTTATACTTTAATTTATATTTCAAGTATATAGTTTTAGGATGTTAGAGAATGGTTTTGTATCTCTAGGAGCTATAATGTAGATTCTAGGTTTTGGAAGATCTTATAATTTTTGAGACTTAGTAAAATTTAAGTAATCAATAGGTCAAATTTCAGTAATCAGGAGACTCCCATCATCTTGCTCTCTCTCTATTTCACTCTATCTATATCCCTTGCACTCTAGACTTCTCTCTCTCTACCTATCTCCATCCCTTTCTCAACCTCTCTCTCCCCTAAGTTCAAGATCTACCTCTCTATCTTCTCTCTCTCTCCTTCCCTCTCTAATTATATCTCACCTGCCTCTCTCCCTGCCTCTCCCTACCTCCTTCCTTCCCTCTCTAAATATCTCTATCTCCTCTCTCCCTCTATCTCTACCTACCACTCCCTCCCTCACTCCCTATCGACTACCTTCCTCCCCCATCTCTCTCTCTCTCTCTCTCTCTCTCTCTCTCACACACACACACACACATCTTGTCCCTTTCATAAGCTTAACTATTAAATTGTGAGAGTTAAATTATTAGGAAAAAAAATATGTCTTTTTAATTATTGAGTGTTTGAAAAATAAATAAATAAATGAAAGAGCTTAAATTTATATATATATATATTCAAATTTATCAAGATTATGTTATTTAAAGTTTTTAAATTGATTTAATTAGAAGAAATTAAATAGATAAAGGTAATATTAAATTAAGTAACTAGGCAAAATAGTTCCAATTGAAAAAGAAATTTATTAAAGATCTAATTAAAAATCTATTTTAAATTCATGCATGAGTTATTTTAGCTGATGCATAAAGAACATCGGCCACGTAGGCCATGTATGTAAAGAGGGAGATAATCTTTATAGGAATAATAGATTGCATGCATGCAGTAGTGCTTTAATGATCGATTAATGAAAGGAGGGAAATATTCAAATATTGGCAGAATGTTGCGGAAGGGGGGATTAACAGAAATGGGGTCGATGAAAGATTCATGCATAGTCGCTTGCACATATCTATAAAAAGTAGTGGGTATTCAATTTTGGAGGAGGAGAAGAATTCCACATGCAGTAGGGAAGGCATGCTGACTAGGAGCAGGAAAAATATGGTGTAGAGGCTCGCTAGGAGCTCTAGTTCGAAGACTGCTATCTCAAATGCACTCCATAAGGTTGGATTCAGGGACCCAATTTTTTCATATTGGCAAATTACTCAATTTGTTTTTGTTGTGAATCATTTCAAAGGATTGGTTGAAATTGCCTAATATGTGATAGTGGTGGATCTCACATCCACAAGACATTCAAAATCATATACAAAATATGAAACACTGAAAAAGACACACAGAAATTTAATTCATAACTATGCTGCTGCACCTCATTCCATTGCTTCCTCAATTGCTTGTACAAAAATGGTTTACATCTGCCTCTTATATAGAGGACTTGGGATACATATAGATAATTCTAGAAACTACAAAATACAGTCTAGAAATTACAAAGGACTCTTCTAGAACTTAGGCCAGCCTGTCTATCTTCTAGAACAATCTTTAACTTAGCTAGAAACTATCTAACCCTTTCTACAAACTTATTATTTGATTTGTATTTTTCCAATTTAATATTTGTCTTATTTATATTCCCAATGAGTGGGAGAAATTATATTCCAACACTCCTCCCTAATTTCTACCACGAATGCTGTGACATTCCCCAATCTCTTTTGCCATTGACAATTGTCTTCTTCTTCTTCCTTTCCTTACAGTTGCAACCAACTCTTCAAACTTTCTTGAATCCTTTTCTTTTCCATCTTGATGATCTTTATGCCTTGATGATGCCTTTGTCCTAGTCCAACTGCTGCGGCAATCCTTGAACTATTTAACTCTTCAAAACTTGAATCTGGAACTTCTTGGAGTCTTTCCTTCTATAGATGTCTTGCCTTTCCATGATACTATCATCTTCAAACTTATTATCAATTATGCCTTTTGAAAACTTTGCTTGAATGCCATCAACTTTCACTTGCAAACTTTTATACTTAAACAAGTTCTTGATCATACCTGTAATTTTCTGCCAACTTGATCCGTAAACCCATCCACAATCCGTTTTCATACAACCTTCCATAGAATCTTTCTTGCACTCTCTGTTCCAACATGTCTTTTCAAAATGATTCTTCAAACCACAAATACTGCAAGGATGTAAGTCCCAACATCTATCATTTGTATGCCCTTTCCTGTTACAATGACAACATTGCACACATTCCATTTCTTTAATGAATTTGGTTACACCTGTAGTATTTCCTTTACCTGTCACATATCCAAGACCTTCATGCTTTGGCCTCACTATTGGCTTAATTGGCTCTCTCATCCCTTGATCATGCCTTCCTAAACCTTTACCTCTGTATCCCATTCTTTCCATGATCTTTAAACCAACATTCATTTCATTGCCATTACATCTAACAACATTATCATTTTGACAATTTTTATCACAAATTTCTTCAGCAAAAACACATTTCTCAATTGACAAATTCAAATCCTCTGTACTACATGAAACATCACATATGGATTTCCTTGCCTTCAAACATTCATTCTCTTCATTCAATCTTGATATTTCATTTTTGTATAAACTAATCTCTTCTTCTAATTTCTTCACCTTTTCTTCTAAATCATCAACCAATTTCACTCTTTGTTCCAATTCTTCATTCCTTATAGTAATCTCATCAAACAATTTTAGTTTTTCTTCAAGCTCTTTATTTTTCTCTTTAACTTTGGATGATTCCTTCACCTGCAAATGATGTATTTGTTCCAAAAACTTTAACTTATCCTCTAACTCTTCAATTGTCTCTCTAGAATCACTAATTACATTTAAAAGGCTATATTTTTCTGCTCCCATCTCTTTCCTTAATTTTTCCAATTCCTTTTCTAAAAAATCTTTTTCACATTTTAAACTTGCATTTTCTTTCTTCACTTTTATTAATTCTTCTTCTAAATCTTTTGTTTTCTCTTTCTTTACTCTATCAGCTTTTCCCTTTGAAACAAACAAATAATCTTACTTTATTCAGCTTCGTGTGCTTTCAACCTTCAACCTCCTTTCACTGACTAGATCTTTTACAAATTGAAATTATTACTTGACTTCCATTCTGCTGTGTATTCTTCTTTTAAGAAAAAAATCCAACAATGACAACTTTTACAGTCTTCAAGATTTTTTCACAATTTTGTAATTTCACTAAATAAAAACCTTAACATAATAAACCCTTACCTTCTGTGAAAACTGTAATCCTTCTTTATTCAACTCCAAACTTCATTGGACATCAGATCACCATTGATCTCTTCAATGTCTTTTCCTCTCTGTTTCAGATTGCAACAAATTCTGGATAGTGCCGTGAGTGGTCTCTTATGCTAGCAAATTAACAATCTTTTCAATAACATTTCCAGCAATGCAAATCTTCCTAGCAGCTGCTCCAACAGATATATGCCTTGCCTTTGGAATGGACTTCGATAGTAACTTCCACTCTATGATTTCTTTAGACTTTAACTCTGTGATAGATCTCTTTATGAATGATGGCATTGACTCTCCTTTCAAGCGGTGGCAACATCGACTTGACTCTTCTTAGTCTTCTATGGGAAATTCCTGCAAAAACAATGATCTCTTTTAATGCTGGATAGTGAATGCTACAAGCCAATCCTCTTGGCTGCGGCTTCTTTCCTGTGATCTTGCTGGGTTAGTTTGGGCAACTTATGCGGCTTGTCAGTCTCCTTTTTGACGGTTCAACAGTGATCTCTTCAAACCAACATCCTCCTACATGCAACAGCTTCGTGGCTTTCTTTGACTAGTGATTCTTTCAGTTATCTCCTTTATCAGCTTCAACTTTAAATCTACAGACCCTTGTATTTTCATGTCTATCAATGCTTCTAGCAATCATCAATGATCTGGACAGCGATCCTATTTTCTGACTTCTGCATAGAGATTTTTGCACACCTTCAACTCTATGCATATCAATCCCAACTCTCCCAATAACCTGCTCTGATACCACTCTGATAGTGGTGGATCTCACATCCACAAGACATTCAAAATCATATACAAACACTGAAAAAGACACACAGAAATTTAATTCATAACTGTGTTGCTGCACCTCATTCCATTGCTTCCTCAATTGCTTGTCCAAAAATGGTTTACATCTGCCTCTTATATAGAGGACTTGGGATACATATAGATAATTCTAGAAACTACAAAATACAGTCTAGAAATTACAAAGGACTCTTATAGAACTTAGGCCAGCTTGTCTATCTTCTAGAATAATCTTTAGCTTAGCTAGAAACTATCTAACCCTTTCTACAAACTTCTTATTTGATTTGTCTTTTTCCAATTTAATATTTGTCTTATTTATATTCCCAATGAGTGGGAGAAATTATATTCCAACAATATGATGCCTCCCTTGGCTCCAATGCCTTTCTTTTTTTTTGGATCATGTTAAGTCTTTGAGTTACTTCGACCTCAGTAACCATTGGCCTCTCAGAGTTTTGTATGTCGCTTAAATTTCATATGCAATGTACGGTCTGTAGAAAATGGTAAACTCGTATTATTGGTAATGTTTCCAATTCTGCACTTGAGTTTTAGTAAAAGAGAATCAGATTTGTCTATATGGTGTAGTTCATAATGCAGTTGGAAACTTTAGAAGTTTATTTAGTCTTTGTTTAGATGAGCCTCATAAAGTTTGGTGGCGATAGAATTTTACTTGGCAGTGAATTTGTTATTGCGGTGAATTTTTCCATGGTGAATTTTTGGCGGTGAATTTGAATTTTCTGTATGCCCACAAACACACATTCAAAGACCCACTGATGTGTGCGATTCAAGAATCAACATTTGTTCCTTGATTAAGCGTTTTCCTTATACACCTCCATTAAACCTCGATATTTCTAGATCTACCTTCATTTTTTTTACTGTGAATAAATTGAAGCAACAACTAAAGAAAGATAGGTTTCGTTTCGTCCCATTTTAAAAATATTCTACCATGAATCTTGAGGATTATCATGGCACCCTCTTGGCATAAGCCTGTACCCTTTGGAATGAATGATGGCTTGAGTTTCCTACAATGACCATATTTCTTTGGACATTCTTACAATAGTCGTGCCTTATTAATGCTTCCACTTTTTGCATGCATGTCAGTCCTAGTTCTTGCATCCTTATGCTTGATGGATACACATACCTTGTTCTATAGTTCTCTATTTGTCTCTACTCTTGCAAACCTCATTGATTTACCTATGAACTTCAACTAGTCAAGTAATCAGTGTTAGGTGACCCAAGGATAGCCAATAGATTAAACTTATTACATTCAAATTCCTATTGTAATGTATTTAATTAAGGCAGATATGGGTTAAGGTCTTACCATTAAAATTCATTTAAGCATATACAATTGAAAAGTGAAAAAATATCTAGTGTAAATTGATTTTAAGAATTGGTAGGGATCAAAGGATAAGATAAGTGGAAGCACTAAATTTTTAAATCAGATTGTAAATGGAAAAGAAATAGGTCATTTAATACTTAGGAGTTATTGAAGCACTTGTGGAAAACAAAGTGGTCTGCATTGATATATTTATTTCTTTCATGTGAGGTAAATATTCAAACACATAATATAACTAGTTAGTTATATAAATTGGAAATTTGTTTTATTGTCAAATTTATGGAATTGAAGTTAATAGGATTACTTATATTGTTTTATTATTTTGGTTCTATAATTGTCACTTTAGTTGATTTATAAGTTGTAATTTGTTTAAATAACATTATTCATTCTTAGATACACCTTTCAACCATATAGGGTTTTTACTTTGAATCAATTAAAAGATAAAATGCTATCCATATAAGCATGATAAGATTACATATACATTTACACATTTGAATCATGAAAGTTTGATTAGGAATGATTCCTAAAATAAGCTATAGGTCAAGCAAAGAAACTTGTAGAAGTAAATATGTTTCCTTTATATCATGCAATGTGTTGTAAATTGTCTCAATGTCAATTATAGTAATACTCACATTGTTTATTAGTTGTATAATTATTGTTGGGTTATAGTTATTAAATAACACTTGATTTATCTTTCAAATCAATTAGGTTTTCATGTTGAAAGGTAATCTTGATAGCCAATCATATGAATAGTTTATTCAAATTAGAATCCTTTATTCACAAGAAAGAAATAGGGTTGATTTAGAGTCAAAAATATTAGATGTTATGGTTGATATTAATTTAAAATATTTAAAAATGATTGCTTGAATTTGAAGAAAATAATGACTTAGGTATTGAATTCAATTTTGTCTCTCTTTACTAATGTATATATGGTCTATTACAATGTAATTGTGGAATTTTAGATTTAACAAAGTTCTAAAGAGGATTTTAATTATATGTATAATTTTAAATTTTGGTTATTTTATGTTATTTAAGAGATCAATTGGGTATTAGAGTTATAAACAAGTTTACATGAATATGAATTGAAGTAAAATAGAGTTGTAATATGTATATATTTTATTTATCGAGTTGACATTGTAAATTAACCTTGATATAAGTGAAGGGTTGTCATCATAGCACATTTATTGAATTAGGAATAAAGGCATATAGTTTTATAGAAACTTCATTGATAAACTAAGAATAAAGAGTTTCTAGGAATCTTATCGATTTAATCGTTTGTTGGGTTAAATGACAAATCTTATCTTTACTGGATATGTTATTATCAAAGAATCAATATTATTGTCAATATGCATATTCCATGTGAACACAAGGAAATAGGGTTCCACCTTCTAGGAGATGGAACTAGGGGTTTAAGACCTATTTCACTCTAGTTCATTCAAGGAAACCCTAGAGATCTCAATCTAAGGGTGGAATTGGGAAAATATATCTACAATAGGGTGTCCTAGGGGTGTGATTAAAGACAAAAAGGGGGTTCACCACTAAGCAAGTGCTTAGAAAGAAAGTGATGAAAGTACTATGCAAATCTAACTAAATGACCTAGAAAATGAAACTTGAATTCATATAACTAAACAACAAGATACATAAAGGTTCCTAGAAGAAAGATGTGGTCAAAAAAAGCTTTGAAGCCCTGAAATTTTGAATTTTAATGCTCACTAGGACTCATACACTAGACTAGGAAATTTAGTTCTAGAGTAGGGTTTTGGGCCGAAAATAGAATCTAAAACAGCTAAACCAGGATCTACAAAAAAGCTTGAAAATTGGTATATTGGGACTCATACACCACAAGTGGCGATTTAGTCCCAGTATTAGGGTTGATCTGAAATTTCGATATCCTCTAGTGATCTTCTGTAGCTTCTCTACAACCAAATCTCTAAGTCTGAAACCTTGAATTATGGCTTGTAGGTGACTTTCCTTGAAGATGACAACTTCTTGACAACTATGACAACTTTCTTCAGTCTTGCAACTTAGTTTTCAAAGGATCTTCAAGTCTAAAACACCTAGATCTCCAATCACACATGTATAGAGAGAAAACCTTGTTGATTGTTAGTGGATAGGGGTTTTCCTTGGTCAAACCTCATTTTGGTAATCAAACCTTAATGAGAAATGAAACGTGAATGAAATGAACATGAAACATAAGGTGAAACAATAGAACCTTGTTTGAAACCTTGTAGATCTGCAAGCAAGCATGAAGTGGCCTCAATGGATGTAGATCTTGATCAATATTCTTTATGAGAGATAATGCCTTTGAATACTTGAATTGATCTGAATTGATCTTGAACAATACATCACAACATTATCTCAAAACCACATGTATGATGCATCAATCCTTTGATATGATAATGGATCTTGATTGCTACAATAAATGATGAAGAAATATGCCCTTGAATGCCTTATAAATGCTCTTGAATACTCTAAAATGTTCTTGTGAAGTCTTAGAATGCTTGAATCTTGATTTTTAGGTCAGGTATGTGTAGGATCATTATAGAAAAAATAGGCCCTTAAGTGGCGATAAAATTCAGAAAAATCAGAGTTAGGCAACTTGACATAAAATTTTGAATAAGTTATCTATATTATTTCAAAAATATGTAAGAATAGAATCTGTTGTAAATTGAATGTAGTTTCTAAACTACTAGGTTTATGGGTAAGCTCACCAAGATGGTTCCCAAAAAGGGGGCTTAAGTGGCCACTTTTTTTTTTGAAATTAGGAAATACTAACCTTGGACGTGAAATTGAGGATAGCTACACTCAAAATTTTGAGATGGAACAAAAACAAGGATCGAAGTGCCTCACGACTCTACTTTCCTAAACTACTAATTTATTTTGAAAATGGTTGAATTAAGGGGTTCAAAGGAGTGTACACAAATTGCTGTTGTTTTGTGGGAAAAACATAACATAACAACTCTTGTCACGACCCTAACTTGCGATTGAAATTTTTGGCAGTATTTTAGAATTACTATAGTTAGAAGTTAGCTAATAGCATCTAGTTGATGCACAATTTTTCTAATAATTTTCTAATGAATATTTGATTTTTTACTAATTTTCTAAGTGGGCACTTCCTAAAAAATAGAATTTTGGCCATGCTCCCCCTAAATTTTTTTGAAGGTAATTGATTTAAAAATAAATAAATCTATAGAATGGAGTCTAGTTTCTAAAAATGTAATTTATTTGAAATTTTGATGAGCGGTTAATTTATAACGAAAAAAAAACCAAACACTGCTTTTTGGTGAAAAAGAGACATACAAACAAAAGAAATTATGGATGAAAGACTTAACATTGTTAAAAAGTGAAAAAAAATACAT